>JNEK01001395.1:0-50688 GCA_000697295.1 Mucor indicus B7402 | reverse complement strand
GTTAAATTAAAAAAAAAAAAAAAAAGGTTAAAAAAAAAAAAAAAAAAAAAAAGTCGGTTTCATATAAATGCGGGAAATTTTTTCTCTTCCTCTTTCTTACGCAAGATGTGTTGATTTGTCCACGTTTTTCAGATTTTGAATTTCATTTATCGCCAGTTATTGTACGTTGTTTGCCTGTCTATCGTGAATATAATAATGATTCATCTTGCCTGTCTCTAATAGATGATCTTTTCTGATTAGTAGCAGCGTTTATTATTAAGCTCCCGACAACGTTCGCTTAGCTAATCATCCTCTAATAATCATTAGCAGGAAGAAAATCAATAAATATTATTAAATAAAACACGTGAACACACACAAAATGATGACTAACGCTGTGAGACCCATAGATGACTACAAGTAAAATGTGAAGCTCAATTAGTACATAACTTTGTTACTGACACATAAGCGTATAAGCACTAAGAAGAAGAAGGTAATCCTTTATAAACTGATAAACATCTAAACCCACCAAATGAGCCCCTTCAAGAGTTTACTGTACTCCTCTGATTGCTTTTATCGTAAACAATGAAAGCTATTATTCCCGAAATTGCATGAGGATTCTATAATAGGGTTTCCATAACTACTGAACAGAAGGTTTTCTGTTGATATATGTAGTCGGAGTGGCAGCAGGCTATTCTGTAAGCAATGTCTAAAGAGAAACTAACTAGTTGTTACAAAAAAAGAAGTACATATACAATACTCTTCTTTAAAATCAAACGCATATACTGCAGTTCAATGGCCATTTATCTGAAACTCTCAATATTTATGGGCCAGCATCAGATTCTAGTTAATAAACAAAATACACATTTTGTAATGTAACTTGCTTATAAACCCTAACTACTATAGCAGATATATATAATCAATGATACTAGACACTCTATACTAACCTGTTGATTATGGACAATTTTAACTATAACCTCCAAAGAGTTCGATTCTCCCACTCAGCGTAACCATCTTAACTAGCTACTTAGTATCAACAAATTGCTTAAGAATCTTCAGGCTAGTAATCTCAACTCACTCCACACGTAGTAGTCTGTCAATTTTGAGGAAGGCTATACCGTGGCTAGCTATTATACCCTCAGCATGGCTAAATTCTGGTATTTATTGCGCGTTCTATCAATGACCACTCCCCAATATTTCCAGCAGAATCAAGACTCTAGTGCTCAAGTTCATCAACAAAAGGATATTTCCCAAATTTTCTTGGGCTCATTGTATCACACGACGTAAATTTGGCGACTTAGAACTTTTGACAGCAATTAACTTCGCCCTCTACAGTCGATGAATGCAACCTTTGCTCATAGTACCGACGATTAGTAAATCCTTTTCTCATGCCATTCAAGTGCTGATAATACACCACCAAAATGATATTCAGCAAACAAACCTTATGCTACCATTCTTGGTCAAGGAACTGTGTAAACCACAGTAGATATGATGTACCGCTGCTTTGATTCTCTCCCAAGAAACTACATATATTCAATTCTTTAAGTGGCTAATTTTTCTAATTTTAAAGGTAATGCTAGTATTTGAAGAAGTATGCGCGTATATCGATTAGAGGTAAATTTCGATTATATAAAAAAGTAAATATATAGTTCTATTACAAAGTATATCAATGATATCAAGGTCTGCACCAAGGAAAAAGTGTTGATTCCAGTAGTCATACTGTTTGGTAGAGTAGGCTTTGTAATGGATAGCCCTAAAATATACCAAAATGATAGCATAACATTTGTTAGATGAAGTCATTTGAACCTTCACCAAAAAACTGTAAAGACCTTTGCATTGTACAAATTCAACTTGACTAGTCCAAAGTAGTTAGACTCTTGCAAGTATCTTCTCGCACAAGTTTAAATGCATAATAAAAAGAAAAGAGCAAACAGCCCAGGAAACAAGACGCTATCTAACTACCAGTCTGGTGGTATTTAATCGCCGGATTTGGTAATCAGGAGTAGATCAAAAAACTCTGGTTAGAATATGAATTTTGAATTTTCATTTATAATTGCTGTATAAAGGTTTCTTTATTATCAAGTAAATGAACAAAGAAGACCCACATTTAACTCGTCAGTACATAGATTTCTGTTTATAGAGAGAAATAGATGAGAATACAAGTGTTTTAGTTGTGATTGAATTATTGGTTTCAAAGGTGGTGGATGTAAATAAGAATAGGATCTTCGTCAAGTGAAAAAAAGCTACCTTTGATATGCCAACTACTTACTTCAACCTTCATCATTGTATTAAAAGGTTAAGGAATGGTGTGAAATTGAATGAACGCGACGATTTGACTATATAATAAAGATAATAAGCCTTTTTATTCAAGAGAACATGATCACATATGTCACCTCACCATATTGTCGCATGTATCCGCGCAACCAAAATATAGTTAGATTTTTAGGAACTTCATAATAAAAATGCATTGAGTACCCACTATACATAACTGAGAGTTAAAGGCAGCTGTTAGGAACATTCAACATAATATACATATGGTATACCAGGAAGTCACTGAGCGACCTTATCGTCATCAGGTATAAAGGCTAAGCATTCAACATAGTATAAACAAGCTATATATGCCGGGAGGACATTTGGATTGTCCGTAACTGACAAAATGATTCACTGCTTCTACATAACGTTGTATCATAAATGATGGAATCCACAAGAAGGGACATTCAATTTGTATTGAGTGAAAGCAAAATACATATTTACAGGAATTCACGAACTGAGACAAGAGACTGGTATTAGTTTAGCGTAGGTGGTATAGATAGTTCCACTACTATCACATTTTCTTCAGTATCCAAGGAATAACTTTTGGCGATTAGGTTTTGATACAGAACTCTCTCATGTGGGAACCTTATTTTATAAATCAGGACCTACTGTATTCAAGTTCGGTCCCCAAGAAAGCACGTATTATCGTTGTAAAGGTATTTTACGCTGCTAAATTGCAAGGTTGATATTATTGTAGCTCTATCTATACAGGCGTCTTTTAGAGGGCATTTCTGGTGACAAGCAAGAAAACTCTAGGGTATGTAAAATTTAACATTCAATAGCATAAAGGTTCTAAGTCATACAATTGTTTAATTACAGACGCTATGGAACGAATGAAGCCCTTCGAACCTGATAATAAGGAGACTAGCTCAGTGACTGAGCAGATTACTCTACCCACCATGATTAAATATATGAACAAACTATTGTAACTTCAAAGCAAATGATTAAAGTAATACATAATTGGTTTTTTATCTAATATCATATATGTACATTGTGAGCATAATTTTCATATATAGAATTTTGAAGGAATGGATTGAGACTGGTTGATTGTTAACGAGCGACTTGAGCATATTAAAGCTATTAACAAAAATAATTTGTTAACGCGATGTGTTCTGCAAAACGCTATTTTAGATATCACACGTATATTAGTATTTCTAAAAAAAAAAAAAAAAAAAGCTAGTTGTTATAGGATGTTACCGAAAACTTCACAAATGTCTTATAAAAATCTGCAAGATGGTCTTTGAGGTCTTCTCTGCTATTGGGGATTGTGCATGAGTCAACCTCTACCACCTTGAACAGGTTCCCATCACTGGACATTGTATAAAAGCATATGACGCTGTCTATAACAGAAATAGTATTAATACTTGCATTCTAACAGTTTTTTTTTCTTACCGAAACAGGTCATAGCAAGGCTACATTGCCCGGGCATGTTGTTCATGCCTTTCTTGAGCTCAACGAGAATTTTTTTAAAGTCTTTTTTTTGTTTGTTTTTTTCTAGTTTTTTGTTTTTCAGTTTATACTCCACTGTCATGGTTGGCCTAATTTCAAACCAATAAAAGATTCTATTTTGGAGGCAAATTCCACCATCAGCCTTTTTGAACCGTATGAGGCTTCCTTTCGTTTTCAAATGTTGTTCAACTGTCATAAAGTTGCTACAACAGAACAATTTCAGCTTCTTCTATTGTCATTATTCATTTAACTAATATATTTCATACCCTCCAATTGAAATTTTTAATTTTTTTTGGTCGCATAGTTTCAGAAGTTTGTGGTAGATGGTATTGCGGTGGACGACTTCGATGATAGAGGACATGAGCTAGGCTTCGTCCACGTCTTCAAGACTTTTACTTTGGATGAAGTAAAAATCATTTCTTTAAAGCTAATTAGTTTCCGTATCAAAGTATGAGTTGTATATAACTTACATCATATTCAAAAAACTAAAAAAAAAGGGAGAACTAACCACCTCGTCAAGGATCGCGCGACGATTGCTCTAAGAAAAAGAAAACATGAATACATCGATTAGAGGTGAATTTCGATTATAAGAAAAGTACATACAGTTCTACAAAACATAGCAATAATCGCCAGTTCTTCGTCAAGTTCCAAGTCTTTATTCCAATAGTCATACTGTTTAGTAAAGTAGACTTTGAGACGAAAAGCCCTAAAAAACACAAAAACGTTAGCATATTTGTTAGATGAAGTCAACTGAAATTACACGTCAAGTTTGTAAGGTCTTTTTCCCATCCTGATCTTTTTGGTTCTTTTGATTTGTTGTTTAAAGTTCTTTTCGTCTTCAGGGACAACCTCCCAAAACTAGTAGCAATGGTTATAAGTTTATGTTGTACATCCTTATGACAGTCATAGTCCTTACTTCTGTGGCAGTAGCGGCGGTGGTCGTAGACAAGCTACTCTCAGCCTTACGCTAATAAAGGCAACTTGTATTTAAACTTCGAACATTCAAATCGCTTGTAAATCTCTTACCTTAAAGCTCTCTTTCTTGTTGATAGAGAGCTCGTCAAGAAGACGCCGATAAAGCTTATTTTTGCTGTCAATCTTACGATTGAGCAGCGTAAATACCATGATAGCGATATCAAGCGCTGAATCCTCAGTGTTGAATTTGATGGAATCCTGATTTAGCAAGATTTCCTCAACAACTTCCTCATGAGTCAAGTTAGCAGCAAGACCTATCGCCTAAAGTTAATCTTGAATAATAGCTAAACCAAAACCACTTACAATTTTGGATGTAGAGTACAAGATCCATTTTTACTTGTTAATTAATTAATCAAAAAATTTAAGTAGAAGAAAAAGTGCTTTTTTTTTTTAGAGCATCCCAAACTACAAACCAGCCATCACGAAGCAATATAGACGCTCTCAAACTTAATTGGACGTTCAGTTTTCACCCGTTCAATTAACTAATATGATTACGAAAAAGTACATTAAATGTCTTTGACCCGACATTCTTGTGAATGACTTTGCTTAAACATGCCAAAAATAATACTCAAAAGGATGTTACTGTACCATGCAACTGATAATAGATTTTTCTTTATATGGCAGAATGCATAATTTTTGGATATTAATAGATCGATACTTTTATTTAAGTAAATCAATAGCAGAAAATAAACAAATGCACATCAATAAAGTAATGCTGTATTTTCAGAGCCTAATTTTTATTCGGGTTGTCTACGAACACATCGCTAATCACGTAAAGTAGTAAAGCACGTGATTAGCAATGTGTCCGTAGACAACCCGATTTTTATTTTGGCGCACGAACCTTTTGAAATCTAAACAAGCCTTTTCTATCTAATAAAAGTAGTAAAGCAATACTAAAGTTAATATGGACGAAGATAGGCATCTACTAATTGATGTACTATTATCATTATAATGGGATCCGATTTGATTAGGTATCTATAAAAGTTTTGATGTCAGTTTTTTCTCTTTCTCTTTTCTTTCTCTTTTGTATCGCTTTTCTTCTTGCCCGTATGAGTTTTGCTCACCAAAGACACGATGAACACCACCGTCAAAATATTCTTGCAAAATTTCCATTTCAGTATATTTTTGGCTAGAGATCTCGTAGTATCAGCCTAGGTTAGAGCCAAATTGAAGAAAAATGCTGATTTATTACCTAAAACACAGCGTTTTTGACTTTACAGACACGATCGAGCATAGCCATGTTATTCAGTGCTAATTTAACTCTTGTATCATGTATAATAAATATAGTTTTAGAAGCTAGATCGGCTATAATAAATGAGTAAACAGCAGATTTTTTAAAAATATTACGTGCTCTGCTGTGCTTGATGTAGTATGCCCAGAAGTTTGAAATACACATGAACTTTTTTTCTTGCTTGTTTCTTTGTAATGGTAGCTCTGGCCAGAAATATACTGAAATGGAAAAAAAAAAATCCAAATAAACAGGAATGACGACCTCTTCGACTTTATTTTCTATAAACCCCCCCCATATAAGCGTTATGATTAAGCCCACTGTAAACAGCTTCTTAGCACTATTAAAGACTTACGATTTTTTTTTTCACTTCTTTAGAAGGGCTCTTCAATTTTAACAAAAAGTTCCTCTGAATACGAAAGAAACAGAGGATTTGCTTGCTTTTAGGAAAAATTGTCATTGCGTCTTGCAAAGCCTCATCGTTGTCGGTTACAAAACAGCGTGGTGAATTTCGTATTGCTTATGATACTACCTTTCAAGCACTATATCCAATACTAGAGCCATGGTGTTAATATCTTTAGGTAGTTTTAGACATATATATATAAATTAATGCCCTATAAACACTTGTTAATACCACAGTCTAAAAGGTAGTACCCTACAAATATATGTAGGGTACTAAGTGTGGTAATCGAGTAATTATTGAGACGAAATATAGTCAAAGTTTTCATTAATTAATTAATAAAAGGCTAGTATACTAGTTAGAGCTAATACTTCGTGGTAAATGTATATTGATAACATACTCTATATGCCTAGTTAGAGGACTGCATGATTTACAAGCAGATACAAGCTCCTCTTTTACATGTTATAGTCTGCGATCGTTGTACTACCCCGAACGAGCGAGGGACAGACAACACCTTGGTAAACAGGCATCAATTAACCCAAAACATTTAGTACGGTAATCCTTCAAGAACAGTCACCTCCCAACCGATTTCTTGCTACAGTACAGATAAACAAGCTTTGTTTGCTATCTGCAGTATCCAAATACAATTTGGCTTGTCTTAATATTAATTAGTTAGTCATCTAATTTTAGAGTTAATGAAAACTACTGTTTACGTTTATCGAAACGCCCCCCCCCTCAAACTTTTTTTGTGTTCTATGTATAATCTGTTGTCATGGATACAACCATTCTTTTATTTCTTTAATTATTAAGTTTTGACACCATCCTGATGTCATTTTGTAAGTTAATGTGTAACATATATATATTTAAAAAAGTTTATCCTTTATGATTATTATTAAGTTAGAAAGCATGATAAAGTAAGAGAAAGGGAAGGGGTATTTCTATTTTAAGCCTTGAGGCGTCAAAGTAAATTTCAATGTACTTCCTCGTCTTCCGCTAATCAAGTCTTCTAATTCTTGTACTTTGCGTAATTTTTCTTTTTCTTGAGGAGTCAATATTTTTTGGAGATTGTATGTTTTCACTTTTCTTGAAGGTGTTGATTTGCTAGCGGTGGGTTTGATTACTATTGAGGCGGCCGCTGATGAAGATACAGTAGAAGATCTTTGACTTATACTACTGCGACGTCTCTCAGGCAATGTTTTATTACAACTACTACGTACTGACTTGACATATTTTAACTCTTTGATTGGCTGCTGTTTTGATTCAGGGGTTTTGTAGATGGGAGTGGAAGAATAAGAATGTCTTCTGGCAGGCATGGGCTTACAATTACTACTTGTACTTTTTTTCCTCGAGTGCTCTCTTGGGTCTGAGGCTAGTGTATATCTGGCGTTTGTTTTCTTACTGAGGTTATTGCTGCTTGGTATTGGTGGAGGAGAAGCCAAGGGATGATACAAGTCATTTAAATGATGTGAGCGAGTAGGTGAGACTAATGAAAATATACTAGTAGAATGTTGAAGAATAGGTGATGAAATTTCGAGTCTATTAATTGGTTTCTTTCCATATGTTTCTCGAAAAATGCTTTTTATTCTTAAAGGCTTCTTATTAGTATTATTATTATTAAAATTAGTATTAGTAGCGTCAATCATATTGTAGTATAAAATGGAAATGAAAAGAAGAGAAGAAATTAAATGGGGTCTATATATATATATATAAAAAAAAAAAAAAAAAAACGTTTTTTTGTGTTATCTAGGGATAAATTAAACAGTATAGTAATCCGATTAAGGGTTTTCTTCAACAGCGCCGCCTTCTTTCATTCGATGACACAAGGATGTTGAAATGTCTGGATCGAAAAACATAAGGTGATCCTTTTAAAATCCCATTTGTGTTACTGTCGTACAAACAATATTAACATACAAATGATGTTGTAATATATATAATGAAGTAATGAGCACGACATAAGCAATAAGATTACAAAAAGCAAAATAAACTAAAGGCTGTTACTGTACTTGCCTTTAATAATTCCGCCTATTAATTAACAATAATAATAGCATTTATCTACCGTTTTGAGCTTTATGTCTTGAGGATTATAAAGAAATTTCTCAGGTATGATAAGATGCTGTTACATTTTTCATGGGATATTAGCACCACGTTTTTTCCATGTTGTAATTTTGTGTGTGCGTAAAACATTGCAATAAAGGAGGCTGTACTATCTCTTTTACAACAAAAACTATTTTGAAGCCCCTTCTCCTATAGTATTATTCAACTCCAGCGGTGGGAATTGATAATGCAATGAAGCTACATAAACTTCAGGTACGCATGAATCGGCTTAGCTATACTAATTAAACAATGGCTCAGTGAAGCTTTCATTGATTAAATTTGGCCTTATTTCAGGAGCAACAACTTCCTCTCTCCTAAGTTAAATATATTTAGAATATATATTGACAGTTGTTTCTTTAATAAACTCACTATCCAAGATGTAGAATTACCAATCTCTGTAAATCTCCTGTCGTAACACATTAGTATAAAGAAACGAATTCATAAATATCCTTAATTTTAAATAGAGGAGAAAAAAAAAAAAAAATAGGAAAGTCACCCTCTTTTTTAAATACATTAACATAGGGCAATATTGAAAAAAAAAAAAAATAGGTCCCCGTTTGAGCAGATTGCTCATTAAGCTTGAATAGTTTCCGGCCTTGCTACAAAGGTAATTCAACATCAGGTCTAGCGGCTTGCATAATAAGCCTGTAACACGGTTAAAGCATGAAAAGTGACTTGTTATTGATTCGTACAAAGGTCTGAGCTGCTAAAACTTTGTAAATTGAAATGTCAGACTTGGAAGAAAATAGTGGTTCCATCTGAATGGTAGGAGAGTGCTGAAATCATTATCAATATAGTTATCGCGGTGGTGTTTTGATTTTAATACTTAAATGAAACTACCAAGGGGTCTTATCAACTTAGTACAAGAATTTCGACAGCTGTTACATAAGCTCTGGTCATTCCGAAGATCAAGTGTCGCTGTAACTATATATTTAACAGTTTTGAGGGCAATGCAGCTAGTATTAAGCGAGTTGCTAACTATTATCACACTGCTTCCCTCATCTTTATTGCCAGCTAAAATAATTCAATCCCAAAAAGCCATGAAATCTGTCTGGAGTATACAGCGAGTCCAAATGAATAATGTGCTTATATTTACCTCGTCGCTAATTAATTCTTTGGTAGATATTTTGATGTAAATCACTCAAATTTTCAATGGCTTACAATTAAACGTCGAATTATTTCCTAGTAAAAGATCATCCAAAGAATCTTCTTTGTTATCAGAGACAATCAGTATTACAAACAGAATAGCATATAAGTATACTCAGGGCTGAGGGAATATTTCTGGGTATAGGGAGGAGTCAAGAGACTACTTTAGTACAATTTTGTCTCATCTAGGCAGCCTGAACAGATGATATAAATGTGTTCGACTAGGTTCTAGTTATTATCATAGATAATTACAGCATTGAAGGTATAGTCGGATTTCATGGCAATTCTTGCCTTCCAAGAGAATCTGTTTCTTTAGCGGAACGTGAGTGCTGTTAATAGAACCCTATATACCTGATGAGGAAGGCACTCAATCTTCGTATTCTAGTGCTGTCTGTAGGATTGTTTAAGCATTTCATAACAATTAAGCTCATAATAAATCAAGAAGAAAGAAAATGCTTTACTCGTTCTTGTTGAAGGGTTGAGAATGAAAGACTGACAAAGCACTTTCAATAAAGTAAGAAGAGACCGGTTATTACCATTGAGCACACAGTTCCAATTGTACAATTGGAGCTCATATAGAGCACATGTAATTTTGATCAATGTATCAGCATCAATCGGTCTACTATGAAAATCATCCAAGATAAGTTTACACCAAAGAGGCTTGAGGGTCAGAAAGATAGTTTTTCAACCCCAGTTTGTGATTCGATGCTTGTCAATAGAATATCTTATATCTAAAGGTCACGAATAAATAAGTAGTATACTCAACGATGTCATATAGCTTGCAAAAAAGATAATGTCAAAAAATAAAGCTTTTTTTTTTGTTTTAAATCAGGTATGAGTTTATTGTAAAAGGAAATAAAATTTATACTAGTCGATTTATATTTTAATCGCTCGAGTCTGATGAGGGTCCAAGAGCAACTGCTATTGACAATGTAGTAGCCAACGTAGAGATCGACGCCGGAAAGGACAATTACTCGCCACGAGTGACACAATACAAGTGAGATAACCATAGGACATTCAAAATGCAGCCAATTTTGACTAAATTTGATGGTGCTATAGGCGGACCGTGGAGATCATGCAGCAGTGAAGTGAGAATACACCAGACAGCATCAAAACTACAAAAAATGGCATCGAGGCCGAGGCAATGGCTCACTTCTTTCTAGAAAGCCCATTTGAAAGTACATGCGACATAGAGGAGAAAAAAAGGGCTGCGCTGGCGCAAAAGTACTAGAAAGAGAAGAGCTACACGCACCACATATTTTGACAAAAGAAGGTCCCACCGAGAATCGAACTCGGATCACCGGATTCAAAGACCGATATGATAACCATTACACCATGGAACCATTTGATGTTTTGATATGTGCTATTTTTATTTTGAGCCGCATCTTAAACAGTTTGATTTTCGGAGTTATTTCGTGCAAGATTGGTATTATAAAGAAGTATACTTGTTTAGATGGATGGATGAAGATTAAAATGAAGTACATTTCTAATTTTGTCTGGTCTCTCTATCTGTAATTTTGGGCGAGTTACTCAAGAAATTATTTTCTGGCCAATCATATTTGTTTCCTGTTTTCTGGGGTGTCAAGCCTTTGTTCGATTTATAACTCAAGATGTCAAAATGTCGTAATGTTCAAGTTTATGTTTTGTAATGTTGTACATTACTACTCTTATTTCTATTTTTATTTTATTTTATTATTTCTTCAAGCTGTTTACTCTGGTCCGCGCTCTAGGTTTTATCTATTAATTGGCTCTATTGATTATCTCGGTTATTCTCTAGATAGTTCTCAGATTCGGTCGGCGTTGTGTGTTAATGATTATCCGTCAAATTTATCCTTATTTCGGTTGAACTTTCAGGAACGTATAGAAAGGGTAAAGAAGGATGAAGGTTGTTTGAAGATGATTGATTGGTGGTGTCCAAGAGATAGTACTGTGTTGTTTAGCCGAATCAATGAGAAATAGTTAGTTGTAAAAGTATAAAATAAAGTAAAAGGAAGAGAAGAAAAAAAAAAAGAAAAAAAATAATCATAAAAATCAGTTTTTGGGTCTTTAACTACTTCTTCTCTGTCTAATTGAAGCTTACTAGTCCTAAAATCCTCCTTACTTGTTCTTATATATATATTAATAGTCTCCTACAGTCTTCTATTTCTCTACATATATATATTATTGTTTATTTTTGGTGTATCTGCACAAGGTAAACATAAACGAACAGAAGGGCATTTACAGTTTTCTAAACTACTAATTAAAATATATACTAATTAAAAATTACAAATCACGTGATATAATGCTTTTGATTGGCTGATTTTTATCTTTTTTGTAAGGAAGAAGACTGTGGTTGGACCCAGCAATAGAAAAAAGATTATGTAACTTTTATTGGACGTATCTTCCTCATGTTCTGAATTTGTACAATTGAAATTAGCATTTTAAGATATTGATCCTATTTCCTGGGAATTTTTATACAATACTTAAGAAACTGTTCAATACAAAGTATTTTTTTCTTGTTTTTTTTGTTTAGTGTATAGAACTTAAAAATGACTATCACTTATTTCAACAGACTAAATAATGAAATTACCACTAATGAAAATACAGAAGAGGATAATATCGATTTCTCGTTTAAGATGAAAAATGCAGTGGAAGTTGAGATGATTGATACTGATTTATATATGTGTAAAGAGCTTTGGTTGCCATTTGGTTCGAGAGGTGCATATGGCGGCCAAGTAAGTAGTGAACGATAATACTAAAGCAGCGGCGGGCTGATTGTTGTATAATAGATTGTTGCTCAGTCATTAAGGGCAGCATGGGATACGGTTCCTGAAGATTTTTTTGCTCACGTAATTTTGTGGAGAAATTGCAATTTACATGTCGTATTATTTATTTACAGGAAAATTGCTTTAGTCACTTCACGCCTACTTTATATTAGCTTGCGATACAAGCATTCCTGTTATTTATAAGATTCAACGTGTTAGAGACGGAAAATCATTTGCAACACGAATTGTAAAAGCAACACAAAGGGGGAAAGCCATTTTCACCTGTAGCTGTAGTTTTGTCAAGCCTGATGAAACAAGTATCCAATTAACTCACCAAGTACGATTTACGTTATCTTTACGCTACATATATTCATATAGTTTATTCTGATAGACAGATATGCCAGAAGTCACTGAACCAGAAAACTTGTTATCGTAAGACGATTAAACTATAAACGCTAGCAAAAGATAATTAACTTATGAGGGAAATCAAAGGGACGTGGAAATCTTCCAACAGGTTTTAGAAAGTAATGCCGCCCAACTCCCAGAAAGGTTTAGAAAGAAAATGATCAGAAGAATCAAAGACGTAAAAGAAAAATATTTATTGAGTAATTATTTTTATTAACAGTAACACGGATAGGACTTACCGGTAGACTATCGAGGAGTAGCCCAGTTAGCACCTGATGAATTAGTTACAGGCAAAGTACCACCAAATCAATATAGCGTAAGTTGTTCGGGTAAACAAAAAAGCCTAGTGAGCTGAGCATTTTTCTTTTTACAGCAAAGATGGTTTAAGACAAGAGGTGCTTTGGATGACGATTTAAAACTTCATGCTTGTATTATTGCATATGCATCTGACAGTGGATTTATTACCACAGCAGCGGCAGCTAATGGCTATACCATCAATTCAGAAAGTATAGGTATGATTGCTTCACTGGATCACTCTATGTGGTTTCATGTACCCACTAGAGCAGATGAATGGTTATTGTATGATGTCCATAGTCCTAGAACTCATCAAGGACGTGGTATGGCTTTTGGTAAAATCTATAACCGCCAAGGAATTCTAGTAGCAACAACTGCTCAAGAAGGCGTAGTACGCTTATCCCAATTAGAACAAAAACGACGATTACCAATGACTGACAATAATCAAAGTAGACTATAAAATAAAAATGTGTCACTAGACAGCTTCTTTGTTCCTGCTCAATAATGGGGCTTTGCCAAGAAAAAAAAAAAAAAAAAAAGCGTAAAAAAAGCGTATGAACTTTTGAGAAATCGATTGTTTTTCTATTTTTAAAAAAAAGCAGTATAAATATTTGAAAGTTTCTCTTTTGCTAAGCTTCTTTTCTTATTTTAATTTTGTAAAGCAATGGAACAACAACAAAAAGGATACCCTCAACAACCACCTCAATATTATGCGCCGCCACCTTCTCAGGGCCAAGCAGGTCAATATTACCAACAAACTCAACAGCCATACTATCAACCTCAACCTCAACCTCAAACTGTCTATGTTCAACAAGCAGATCAAAGAGGGGGTGATGATGCATTATGTCTTGGCTGGTAAGTAGCGGAAATAGAACGAGCTGTGTGTGTGTATGGTTATCTAATAATGTAATTGTTATTAGTTTGGCTGCTTTATGTTTCTGTTGTGCTGTAGATGCTATCTTTTAAGACATATATATTACCTTTTCTCTCTTTTTGTTTATAGCACACTTATTATTACTCCATAATATATAATAAATCATGGCATAGTATAGATATGTTAATAATTTTGCAGGAAATAAATAACTAAGTCTCAGCTGTTATATTCTTTGAAGTCACAATCCTTCTTTCTATTTTTTCTCTCTCTCTCTCGAAAATAACATGAAAAGAGCACATTCCCCTAGCTCAGATATTTATAAACCAAATAAAAGGTATGAGGGCAATCCTTCTTCAGTTGCAAGACATTACAATGAAAGACCCGATGTAGGTGTAGTGAAACGAAAAGAATCTCGCATTATTCGAATGAGAAGTTTTAATAATTGGGTGAAAAGCGTATTGATTCAACGTTATGTAAGACCTCAGCAATGCGTCTTTGATATGGGTTGTGGTAAAGGCGGCGACTTGATCAAATGGGCAAAAGCTAAAATAAGACACTTGGTAGCAGCAGGTAGAAAAAAAAAAAAAAGTAAAAAGTAACAATCAAGCGTTAGATTTTAAAAAATCAATGTAGACATTGCTGAAGTCTCATTACAACAAATGCAAGAAAGATACAAAACATTAAGAGATCGTAACTTTAGTGCAGAATTTTACCCAATGGATTGCTATTCAGTAAGCATACCCGCCTTGTATGTTTCCTGATGTATGTATTCATCTTCTTGATAGGAACTTATTAGTCCCAGGCTAAGGCCAGATATCCGTTTTGATTGCGTATCAATGCAATTTTGTCTGCATTATGCTTTTGAGAGTGAACATAAAGCGCGTATCATGTTACAAAATGTGAGCGACAGACTCAAGCCAGGTGGACATTTCATTGGTACTATCCCAGACGCAAACTGGATAGTGAAACGTGTGCGACAAGAACCACGCAATTCATTCGGTTTCGGTAACTCTATATACAGTATTACATTTGATCATCTTCAGCAGCAAGGCGATAATAAGGTGGGGTTCACACCTTTTGGTTGTAAATATATGTTTCATCTTGTTGATGCAGTTGATTGTCCTGAATACCTCGTTCATTTTCCTACATTTCAACGCTTGGCTAAGGAATATGGATTAAGACTAGTATTTAAAGAAAACTTTCATCAATTTTATGTATCTGCTTCAAGAGAGGAAGAATCTGCAAAACTCTTGAATAGAATTGGTGTTATAGGTGGTCATGCACCAGAAATGTCAGAAGAAGAGTGGGAAGCAGCTGGTATTTATTTAGCATTCGCATTTCAAAAAGTTTAACTTAATAAAAGAGAAAAAGTTTTATTATAAAAGAGGAGAGATATTTTATTTAGCTGTAGCTAAACCAACACGATTGTTACCAAGATCGTAGACACTGTAGAATTTACGTAAGAAGACATCACCAACAATCCAAAGAGGGCCAGCAGGTTCAGGGATATCCATGCCCATGAAACCAGAAATACATTGATCTTGGACTTGAAGGACGTAGTCCTTGGCAGTTAAGCAGAAGTCTTTGCCGTTGAACTTGAAGCAAAATTCGGGTAAATCAGCAATAGTGGAACAGTCTAATGTGTATTGACCAGCCCAGTTCTTTTCAGCACCTAATTCATGGTTGATCAAATCAGCAATTGTAGTGGGGGCAACCAATAAGGAAGAGCCGGTATCAATGGCAGCACCAACGGGATCTAATTGAATATATTCACCACCAAACTTGATATCTTCTAAAGTAATTTCCCAATAGCCTTTGCGACGAATATCAGACCAGTGAATATCGCCTTCATAGTGAGAAGAATCGACACCACCAAAGACAAGTTCACCACCTTCTTCTTCTTGGTCATTTAACCAAAAAGAGAATAATGGTTCATCTACTAAATCTTGATTGACCATATGATAGAAAGGAGGAACAACATGTTGAACTGAAATAGTATCATAACCTAAACCAAAGATACCATCAAACTTGGCAAAGGCAAAAGTGAACCCAGGTTCCTTGACTGACTCGGCAAATCCTTGACCTTCGACCTTAATACCTCCAACAGTCAAGGTATCCTAAACAAAAAAAAGTTAGCGTCAAGGAAACATGCGTAGACGATGACTTTTACCTGACTAATAAAGCCTTCCAGGGAACCAGTACCATATTGAATAGAAAATTCAGTTCCGTTTTCGGCAAATGTTTTTGATTTTTGAGAATCATAGCGTTTGTGGAAGAAACAAGCAATTGAAGTACAATGGGTAGAAGGAACCCAGAGATTAGAGGAGCCGGTATCAAATACAACAGTGAATGTTTGAGCAGGTGAACCAAGCTCGATTTCACCATAATACTATAAAATAAGGTGATAAGTAAAAAAAAAAAACTAAAGATAATCCTATTGTATAAACTTTTTACTTGAGCGTTCATGTAATTGGATAGAGGAACACCATGACTAACGCTTCCATCAGGCTTAACTTGGAAAGTAGCCAATGATGGATCTGATTGTTGTTGACTATTAAAGTATTTTTGTGCCAAATATTCACCAGTATGAGAATATCTTTGAAGTCTTTCAGCAGGAGTACTTTGATGTTTCTTGATTGGCACTCTAGTTAATATCAAATTTCAGTTTTACTGCTTTATCTATTTTAAAATGATGATATTACCTTGTAATGGCAGCTTCAGTAAAGACTGACAAGGCAGTCATCACAATAGTGGATAATGCAAATAATTTCATGGCGTTTTGTCTTGGCAAAAAAAAAAAAAAAAAGATAAAAAAGACTCTTGCTGAAAAATAATAATTTTCGAATTTATAACCCACTGCGTCTTGATCAGTTGATCTCCCAAACTGTATTTTTTTACCCTCGTCCCTATAATCTTCCTTTTTTGTACAACACGTGAGCTAAAGTATGCCATCATTCATCGTGAAGTCATGTTTATAGTTTGAAACACTCCTCCTTATCGTTCTTATTTCTAATGGGTTGTTTTTATCCATATATCTCTTTTTTATCCTGTCAGTATTAGCCAGGTATTTTTTTCCCCTTTCAACTACATGCGCGTACTAAAAGAGATAATGTTTACAGATTGCTTATTATATATATTTTCCTCTGATAAGCTTGTATTCATTCCTCAGAATAACCCACGCATAAATATAGTCTCTCTTTTTTTTTTTTTTTTTTTATTATTATTATTAGTTAGTATTAACAATTGTTGGGAATACGCTTAATGTTCATTGATAATCTGACTGTTGCGATAACGTCCTCTACCTCTTACGGAGCTTGCTCTTCTATTATCGTTGCTATATTGAGTATTGGGACGATTGATGATTAATTTATTCTCGCGATAAACTGTGCCATTTCTAGTTAAAGCTTGTTCCAATGCATTTTGATTGATAAATTCAACGTAACAATGTGCCTTAGGTAACTGTGTAGTGGGATCAACAGGGAATTTGACGCTATTAACCTATTAAAAATATCAAAATAAGTTTACTAGGTATAAAGCAGTGAGTTGACTTACATTTTCATGACCAAAGTATTCTCTAATATCTTCTTCAGTCATCGTTGTGTTGGAAAGACCACCAACATAAGCAGTAAATGCATTACGGTACTAAAATATCGTGTTAAATATATTTCTGACCATAAATGCCTATTTGTTCATTTTTACCATGCTCTGCCTCTTTGAGTTTCTATTGCTGTTATAACTATTGTTATTGGTATTGGTTGGTGTGGAATCAGGAGTATCTTGTTGATTTGGTTTTTCGGGTGTATTGTTACTAATTGAACCGGAATGAATAGAAGAAGGTGCAGGCGAAGACTGCTGTTGCTGCTGTTGTTGTTGTCTTCTGTATGAGAAATTCAAGCCATAAGATTTCATTTCAGACCCAATAATACCATTTTGAATATTGAATACAAGAGAACCATAACTAGCATCAGGTAAGTTGAAATTCCACATATTTTTATAAGCTAGTTCATCTCTTTCCCATGAAGAAACGTCAGACTTGTTATCCTCTAATTCTTGAAGTGAGGGTGGGATACGATTCACTACACTCAAAGCATTTCGAAGTAGGTTATACTGATGCTCGCTAAATTTAATGTTAATTTGAGATAAAAGTGGCTATGTGTTGTGCATATTTACTCGACAGATTCCTCGACTTGCTCTTTAATAACTTCCCACAACTGCATGAATTGTTGTTGAGATTGAATAAGTCTATCGCGGAAATGATCGATCTCGGGCTGACAAGCGAATTCGTTGTAAGCAATATTATAACGGAAATGGAGACCTGCTGAAATGGTGAAATCAGCCTAAGAATATATGAACTTGTTAAAAGAGGAAAAAAATTAGAAAAGGGTGCTTACATGGAGAGTTAAGGCAAGCTGAGCTAATAAACCTTCTCTACCAGGACTAGCGTGAGTAATTAATACTCTTGTTTCACTAGGGTCGTAACAATTATTAGCCAACTCGACCAGTTCACCAATTTGTAAAGCAGTAGTCCACATAACACCAGAGCCACCAGCAATGGTATCGGTACCTTAAAAAAAGAAAATCATTAACGATCTGAAAATTAAAAATAATTGGAAAAAAAAAATCTAGTACCTTCACCATTATCAAATAATTTATGTTGTACTACAGCACCACCTAAACCAAACAGACGCAGACTTACACCACCAATATCCAATACATGAGAGGTGGCTTCATCCAAAATAAACAAATTGGGAATTTGATATTCTTTTTGGCGAAACTTTTCAATAATAGCAACATCTTCGCATGCTCCCCAAACAGTATAAACAGGTACGTCTAACTGCTTATTACCAGCCAAAAATTCAGAAAATTCAGAAAGCAAAGTGTGTGGACTTTGTTCTAAGCTACGATACATTATTTCACTGCCAGAACTTAGCAACTGGTTACGAGTTTGTGAAGGGATCAGTGTTGTATATTGAATCCAGTGTTTAAGTGGCCTACTTGGATTTTTAGATACAGCGTACCTTCTCATTCCCTTTTTTTTTTTTTTTTACCTATCACCGATTCTTTCCAAGCTTGACTTATCTATTAACAAAGTAAGCACTCACTTCTTTCCGTTACTCTGTTTATATATACAAGTTACCATAGAAACCAAAATCACCAGTATGAATGATATAATCCGCGTTGAACTCGCGTGCAAATCTGTTCAATTCCGAAATGTTACCTATTTATTTATCGTCATCATCATCTCTCATTTCTCATCTGCTACTCAAAATTATACCTCGAACATCCGCTGTACATAAAATACGTCTTCCTTCAATAGTATGTAAACTGGTATTCATCGCCTCAAAAACTCCAAGTTGGAAAAGAAATAAAAAAAAAGGAGTAAATGTGGGGTTTTAAATTAAGCAACTTTCCCAGTAAAAAGAGCAACAGTGATTGGATTACAACAACAGTGTGTGTAATTGAGCACCTTTTTGACATGCTTCCAATGCCAATCATAATAATCACTATGATCCCTAAATTGACAACAATTAATTTACAAAAAGAAATGCTATATTTCCCTTTCAATATACGCTATTAAATGTATTAACATGCGCTGCTGTAAAGACTATAGTATGTATTATTATTCTGGAAGTCTAAAATTTTCTGCATATAGCCCTAAAAGGAAATAATTTGGTTTTCTGAAAAGAGGGTAGCTTTGACTTCGTTACGCTTACAGCCTTGAGAAGACTTATTCGTGTTATTATGCACTATATGTATATAGAAAACTGTCTGTGATTGGTACTTGTTCTTTTATTGTTAGACTCTTTCAGTGATTTGTGGCTGGATTCGGTCTTAAAAAGTCTATCTACAACTGGCGATGAAATATGCTAATAATATAATATACCTAGTTACTGTAGTGGTTGAAGTGGGTTGAAAATTAAATAATATGAAACATGGTGCTTCAAAAAGCAAATGTGGCGAATAGAGTGGGGCTCTTATTATAACAAAATTAAGATCAGTTGGGAAAGGAAGAAGGGCGTCAATGCAAATTTTGGAACTGTAGCGGATCGTCTCTTAGATTTATTTAAGCAATGGTAAAGAGTAGAGTTAAACTTCATGCCAGGATTTACTAGGAGGGAAGCAGTTTAATCAAAATGATTAAGGTAGACTATCATAGTTGTGCTATTTGGCTGTTGAATCGATAAATTTAAAATGGGCTGTAAAGCGAAATGAGTCTCCTTTAATCCTTTATTAAAAGTGAGGGAAGATTCATCAGTCAAAGTAAATTTGGTTTTAGTAGAAAAATTGCTATGAGTTATTTAAGTTCATTACCAATAAAAAATACGAAGAATATTATGTGTGTTATTCTTACCAGCTAATATGATATTTATATGATATTAGCAGGTATTGTATTTCAAGTGTAATCTAATTCGATTTACTAGTAAGAAATATGTGCAAATACTACAATAGTGTCAGATAAAAATAAAAATAGGGCAAAGTGTGCTGATGCTGCAGACATTTGTCTGGTATTAGGTATAACAATCATTTTTTATTATGGCATCAGTTTCATATTTAATTGTTGAAAACATACCATCCTTGTATTTGCCCACTTCAAAGGACTAATCCCAATTAGATACACTGCCTCAACTGATTGATTCTTTTAGTTTGAAAATATGATCAGGATTTAAATTATAAGCAATAAGTTTTAAAATTTTGGAAAGTGTGGTGATCTACTGTGTATGTATATATTTGTAAATACACCCTTGGACCAATACTTACATACAAGTGATACATAGGAAGGTTCTACAGCTCGGTGGAAGATAGAGCTTCAAATGCAGCAAAAAGAGAGGCGACCTCAAAAGAAAGAGCAGAGGCGGAGAGAGTAACTTGGAGACGAAATGTCTCGCTTAGAGCAAGATTCACTCGGAAAAGACGAAATATTACTTTTTTCCCAAAGACATTCATCGTGGTGGTTAATGATGAGGCTTGAATGTCACGATTGTGGGATGCTGAAAAATTAATTTCAGGTTGTAAATGCTCTTAAGTTCTGATAGGAAATTTTGATTTATGTGCCTGGAAAATCTTTTCGAGAACAAATATAATACTTGCAAAAGAGGAAGGCGAGAGAAAGGGTCCTTGTTGTTTTAAATCCAAAAAAAAAAAAACAACTCCAGGTGTTTTCAGTGTAATTGGAAAGAGACGGTCAATTTTGTGGTGGGCCTAGCTAGGAATAAAAGATTACAACTTGGTGCTGTTTTTAAATGGGTGTAATTTTGAGATGTCGCTAGAAGATGACAAAATGTTGTCAAAATCGTCCTAAATTAATACTTATTAAGCTTAGAATATGTTGCTGAAGTCAGAAAAGGCTGTTTTTATGCATTTTATCTACCAATAAACAATACAAAACGAATATATACTATTGTCACGTGACTTGACATCATATTTTGGCTAAAGAGATATGTATTATTTGCAACTTTGTAAAAATAAGAAATCTCAGATAGTATAGTGGTGAGTATCCCCGCCTGTCACGCGGGAGACCGGGGTTCAATTCCCCGTCTGAGAGATTTTTTTTGCTTTCTTTTCTCCGTGTGGTGCGTGTAATAAAAACACGTTTTTTGACATATTTCCCATCGGCTCGTTTTTTATGCTTCTGCTCAAAAAAACAGTTCTTTAAGTCGTTGTTTCTGGTTGATGATAAAAGAAACCCCATTTACTTTTGTTCTTTTTCTTGTTTTTCAATTTATGACAAAGTTTTTAGTCATATAAACGATTGTACTGTAAGTAGATATCTCATATTTATATTTTATTGGCATTGTAAAAAAAAAAGCTCTTTTCAGATGCTCAATTGTAAACTAACGGCTTGACTGTATTTGTGCACTTTGCCACATAGATAGTACTTATTTTATTGTATTTATAAAAGTTCTAGAAAAGGTCTCCTATCTATCCATATTTTCCTCCTTCAATTACATAATTACGTTGATTTTCTGATTCCAAATAGCATACAGATCAGAGAAAGAAAAAAAAAATAAGAAAGAGCTTCTTCATAATGAAGCATTACTAGATATAATGTCTTTAATCAATCTCCTTATGATTGTTTATTTGTTGTTTTTTTGGAATAAGTATACTTGACCATTTAGCTACTAAAAAGCTACCTAAGTTGATGTAGCTTTGTCGATAACTGATGAAATTACTTTCTTTATAATAAATGTGGTGCTATTACTTTAACGAGCATATATGAGTCTATTTACAGGCTTGAAATCTGTATATTAACTGATCGTACAGCAGTAGATACAGCTTTCTTCCAATAACAAAAGCTTCCTTTTCTGAATAAATTTGGTATATTTTGATGTCGCTGTTTTGTGTGTATCGTCCTTTTTACCATCACCAACTGTTGACATATCCATTAGAATTAAAGTGTTCAAACTTGAGTTACTCATTCGCCACATAGGTGGTTGCCTGTAAAGCCCATAATGTATCTCGCCTGCTGTCATTGTGCCTTGATACGGATTTGCAATAGCAGGTATATCTCGACCAAACAATTCATCATCAAATATCTGGATTCGCGAATGTTTTTCAAAAGCCTGATCTAAGGCATTCAAATGACGAATAGATAAACGGCGATGAACCAGACCGTTCGTTGAATACCAATATGAGCTCATTTAAAAAAGGAAAGGAAAAAAACAACAAAAAAAAAAAAAAAGGGTTCACAGTTATTATTATTATATCTAGGAGGATTAAATAAAGGAGGAATACATTTATTTATTCGACTTGACCTAAAGGTTCACCCATCTTTATTTTTTGACCAGCAGTGACCTTAAATTTGAAGGATTCAGGTGCTTCAAACACTAAAACTACAGTCGAACCAAGATAGAAGCCACCCATTTCATCACCGTATCTTAAAGCTTTACCACCCAAAATTTTACTTGCAGACTTATAAGTAACTTCGGTATATGTGCCAAGAGGAATATCTTCTTTTCTATTTGTCTTGAGTGCTTCATCAAAATTGATCTTGATAGAGCCAACATTAGTGGCTCCCACTGGAATCATGGAAAAGAAACCATACTTCCATTTACCCAATAAAGCAACACGTTCATTCAAAACAAACAAATTTTGCAGTAAATTTACAAAGTAAGGAGATACAGAAAAGAGTTCGCCCGCGAAATGTCTTCTAGTTTGAACGACCCAATTCGTAGGTGAATGGAAACGATGGTAATCTCCAGGAGCCAAATATACAACGCAGAAAAACATTTTGTGTCCAGGTTTCACTTTATGCTCATCAATATCAGGTGTTACATCAGCTAATTTGACAAGCGCCTTTTCGTCTTTAGGGTCATTCTTTTCAGTACGAGCCAAACCATCAGGACCCACAGTTGAATCTGTCTTAACAGAGTGACCTTCCATCATCATATCCTCTAAAGAATAGTCAATACCATTGACATTGGCAAATTCCTCTTCATCCACAATATGAGTCGCATTATTGCCTAATATGGCGTCTTCAGTTGGAGTTGTAGGTCTTTCATCGTTACCAAGCAATGCGTCCAGTTTATATGTGACTCCCTTGATTTGTTCAATATCTTGTCCTTGTACAATACCAAAATGTAACACTTTACCGTCAGAGGGTGAAACTAATGTTGCATCGGCAATGGGGCGTGCTCCTTCCTTCAATTCACGGTAGAAAAATGCAGAAAGATTAGGGTAATCGTACAAGTTGGGATTCTTCATTTCGTCCAAGTTACAACCAAAAATCCAGCTATACAATTTATATCCCATAGGACGTAAAGGTTCAGGAATAGTAATTGAGTTAAATGCTCCCCATAATCGAGACATAGATCTTAATGGTAATGCAGCAGCAACATGCACTTGCCAAGGGCCGCTAGCCACATACTTTTTAGGATGTTCTAAATTGTATTCCTCACGTTTAATAACTCGACGGTATTGAATGACAGCAAGGACACCGAGGCCAAGAGCAACGGGAATTGGGTACCATTTTGTTTCTGTGTTTTTCCAACTATCAACTAAACGCCCTATATAGAGTGTTTGCTTAAATTACTCGAAACTCTCATAGCTATTTGACAATTTACCTAATAAAGGCTTTTGTTGTTGCTGTTGTTGCTGTCTATTCGCTGTAGAATGAAATAAATGCCTAGCATTTGTGAATCTTGAATAAGTCAAAGCTTGAGCTCTATGATTAAGACTCGAGCGTACGAGGGGTCTTAATACCATGTTTCTTTAACTATAGAGAATAAAGAAAAAAAAAAACAATAATCAGCTATGGGTTAAGTTGAAAATGGAAACTTTTTAACCATGTAAAGAAGATTCAAAAAGAGGACGGCTTATGTGACTACTTAGATGTGTTTCATTATCCTGAATTTGCTCTCTTAATAATGGGTTCTTTGGCTTTCAGACATAATAAAACGTTCAATGTGGTTTCTATTATTCTCAAGTTGAGCTATTTTATACTCTTCTTTATTATTGAAAAGAAAATATAAAAATGATCCTATATAATTCCTGGGGAAACTGTTATAGCGTAAAGTCATTAAAGGAGAAGGCATGTAGGTATCAGTAAATGCGTTTTTACCGCCAAATGCACTAACCAAGAGCAGGTTTTATTTTATTAATATTCTATTACATAGTTTCATCCATAGCATCATTATTATTAACAGGTTTGATGCCATTATCACTAATATGAACGGCGCTGCACTCCAACGTACTAAGATTAACGAGGACTAAGATGCCTGTGTCTTTGAAGGAAGGAACTAACACAATTCGAACCTTTTGTCCATCAGGGCCATACAAAAGATGATCTTCGAACTGTGGTTGGTTTCCAATGAAATAAACGTGCGGTGTTTTGTCAATGATAAATGGGTCAATGGATTGGAATGGATATGACCATAAGGTATCAGGTGCTGATGGTGCCATATGTCTCCAGAACATACACATTTCAGCTAATTTGATGCGATCTGTCGAGCTTACATATCTATAAAGATCGTCAATATTTTGCCCTGATGTACCCAAAAACCTATGCATACAGATTAGACCTTAAATAAGAACATAGAGAGTTACATTAATTACATAATATCATCAATTTTACACCAATATGGGTTTGTTACTGAATGGAATGTAGAAAGACGATGCGCGTTTTGAAACATGGATGGGTGTAAAGGTTGCTGAGGTAAATGAGAAGTAGCAGGATCATTTAAGCCAGGCATGATATCGACATCAACAGAGCTACAAATATCTTCTAACATTTCGTCGAATTGTAGCATAGGTGTGGCATTAAACGCAGAAGCGTCATAACCATACTTTTTCTGTGAATAATCTCTTTTAGTAGCCATACTATTGACACGTTAAAATGGCGTACCTTTTTTATTTCTTTTTTTGTGGCAGGCTTTATAATGGAATTACCAGCTAAAATGACACGAGATATTTTTGAGCTAGATATTTCATCTGCGCTGCTGCCTAATTCGCCTCCTAGAAATTCTGCTAACAGTTGTGTTCTCATGTCCAATTGATCATCTGCTCCAATATTTAATCCAGACAACAGTGCGACATATTTGGGATCAGTTTTATCTAACTTCACGTAAGTTGTGTCTACCATATATTCCTTTTAACATCGTAACATACCATGTTCAGGTAATGGATCTTGATCTGCCATACCAGGCAAGCACATATCGATGACTTCAAAAACACCAGCTGAAACTTCTTTGCCTAACACACCAACAACCATACCAGTCACTAAAAACTCTCTTTCTAAAAATGGGCCAGAGATCTCAACACGACCTGATTCATCTTCCAAAGAAAACACATCGTTGTCGCTTTTATATTTCAATGGTGTATCTGTTTTAGTGATCGTTTCCTATTGACAGCTGCGTTTAATATCGACTTTCACTCACTTTTTTTTTTTTTACATCGTCTTCTAAATCTAACATGACATTTGGTTTTGAGGGCATTTCAAGATAAATTGTTCCTATTGCATAGCATAAAACACCAGGCTGAACATCAAGGATTTTTTCAACGTATCTTGGCTTCTCTATACACAAGTGTTAATCAATAGTGCCATAGATCTTCTTTGATCAAATATACCAGACAGTGCTTTCCATTTCTCGTGAGCTGCATCTAAAATAGCCTGACGAAGTTTAGTGAGTCGGATATAATACATACTAGCATATTGCTGTTTGAAGGTATGCTTCTTGATTATAAATTGTTCTTTGAGTTCAGTGAGTTCGTCAAAAGTCGAGATCTGTCGTTCAATGACATCGTATTCAGTATCAGTAGGTGCACTACAAAACTGTGATCTATCTTTACAAGTTAGACTCCCATTACAACATTAAGTATAGTATTTACGCTGGCGAAGACATTGTAAATAAATAAAAAGAAGTAGAAAAAAAAAGTTTTTGGGATTTCTCTAAACGCGAAGAAAAAAATCATTTTGACCGCGATTCAGCGCGACCAAGAAGGATGGCTTTTCCAATGCAAAAATGAACAACTATATTGATGTAAGCAAGTACTACATGTATCTTACACAGATTAGACTAATTATCTTTTTTTAAGGTCGGTGTTGCTCATATTAATGTAAACCACATTTTATTCATTGGTCCTATTAGTATTATACAAACAGAGAGCATAAACTGTATATTTGCATTATAAACAAGAGTGCTATTCAGGAACGTAATGCCGTCAAGCTTGTCAGCGAACACCATATCATACAAAGGCATATGTGTATTTACATAATGCTAAAGTACAGCCGCTATCCTTGATGATTCAGGTTAATATACCAGCAGGTGTACTGGGTTCAGGAATCAATCATTCTTTTGTTTGTATTTATAACACATTTTGAAGTGTATTACCGCAATGAGACCACCATCAATGCTAGTGCTATTTCTTCCCTACATGAGCCATACCATAATATCCCTATAGGGATAATCAACGTTAAGAACGAAAAACAAGGCGACAAAGTACGACTTATTGGTTGTCAACACGCTTGTCGGTTTAGAAAAAAAAAAACCAGTAACAAAGCTACCAGGACTGTTTTAAAAGCAGAAACCGTCATTTCTCTGTCTTCAAAGTATATGCATATGCCAAAGCTGTGAAGAAAAAAGCTTTAGGCTTTTGCAAATTGTCTTATTGCTCGTAATTTAATCTCATCCATTCTCAGGTGTTTATTTTCATTTTTCAAGGCTGTCAAGATTCCACACTCTTCGCAGTTGGAACTTGGAATATTTGAGGTAGTGTAAATGCACTACAATCATCCTGGTCCTCAAGGGTATGTCTTCAATGTATTATTATGAGATATGTTGGCGCAGTACATAGAGAAATATGCAAAACAATAGGGAAAATGGCATCCAATAAATAAATAAATTTGCCTACATTCTTGAAATATAGGAGATACGTTATATAAACAGGAAAAATGTAGTTTCTACCAATCAGACAGATCTAAATTCGAGCTCTACATTTTTTCCTTATAAAAACTCACTTAAAGGCCCAATTTTATTTTTCCCTTTTTTCGTCATATACATACAATTCTTTATCTTTTCACCACACTGTTCCTTTTTTCGAGGAGGGGGGACAGGAGGAGATGAAGTTTTGTATGAAATGTTGAATAATATTCTTGGCTTACAATGATTGAATTTCGATTGACTACAGGTGCCTTTGGAGTTATGCTGATCGGTGTTTTCAACAAACATTGATCGTTTCAAATTCGCCGGGCTTCCCCTCTCGTGGGTAGCTGATAACGGGGCCCTTATCCGAAACTGACTGTACATGGGGGAATTGCAAGGTGAATGTCGGCGCATCGGTCTGAAGCCTTGGCCTCTTATGAGGGTAACCTAACTAGGGGGTTGCTCAGGATAAACGGGTAGAATTAAAATCACATCTGGGTGTTTGGCGTACTTTGGTCAGAAGAAGGCCTTACATAATTTGGGTTTTGTGGCATGTTGGGTTCTCTAGATGTGGCATACTTCATAGACGGAGCTTGGTTTGTTTCTCGGAAATTTAAGCAAAGTTGCCTGCGTTCGTTATTCTTTCATTGGGTAGTAGGAAATTCCCCTCCCCGCCTAAATGCGTTCTTGTGCGGATCTCCTTGTGGGACTGATGGAACGGCTCTTTTCCAATGAGGGAGTCGCATGGGGTAATCTTACGTGGACTGTTGCTGTTCAGATGTTGTTGAAAGACCGTTTGGGCACATGGTGACTTTCCGCCACAACTATAAAGGGTCTACTGGTTCTTCTCTTGGGGAGGATCTTGTTGGAGTAGACTTGGTTGCTAAGTTGAGGGTATTTATTCTTCATATTTTTATTTTTTTGGGATTAGATATACTTCTGCCTTCTCGTGGCTAGTCCTGTCAGTAGCAAAGTATTCATGCTTTGTGAAGCTAAAAGAAGTACTTTATAAAAATGAAAACAATCAAATAAATTTTGCATCTTCTTTTTTTAAAACACGGTTCATTGTAAAAAAAAAAAAAAAAAAAAAAAAAAAAAAACTAGTTGAGAATAACTAGATATTATATTACTTTAAGCTTTATTGAGATATTACTGATAGCTGCTACTACTGATGCAACATTTGATCTGTGGTGGTTATTATTGTTGAAGGGAAGTCCGTAATTACATTGCGAAAAGCTAACGTTGCACCTTTACATATGCTATGTTACATAAGAAGCAGCTTTGTCCATTTATAGGGGCGCACTCAAATTCAACAAGACATTGTCACACGAGTAGTACTATAAGGCACATAAATCGTAATACATTGGGTGAAAGTTTTGATAAATTACCTTATATTCATTCCTGTGAATTCGTTTTAAGAGTCTTAGTTGGCCCTTTAAAGCGATAGATAATAGCAAGGATATATTTATTAGCCATAAACTCTCGATTTGTTTTCTCTTTTTACTACATATTATTATTATTTATTAGATTAGATAAAAGCAATACAAGAAACTCTATACAGAAAAACACAAAATATAACAAATGCATGACATATAGTTAGTTCGTTTTGGCAACAGCTTTAGCCTTGGCAGCAGCTTTAGCCTTCATGACCTGGCTATACTCGGTATTCAAAAGTGTATCCCAGAATGTAAAGAAAGGCTGAGCATAATTAGTCTTAATACCATGAGCTTGATGGTGAATATCGTGGCTATAAGTAGCTCAATTAGTGGCCCACACTCTGTTAAAAAAAGCATTGACTTACTAGTTGACATTGTTATTGAAAAAAACGGTCAGGGGATCCCAAGGGAATGAATAACCACAGTGGTCATTAACTACAGTCGCTACAATAAGCACAATGCTATCATCTAAAATAAAGAACTACTTACTTGTTTTGAGTGTTGAAAAGGTAAAGAACCACATGCCGAGACGGGGAGACATACCAGTAACTTCAAAGGCAATAGCAGCACCACAAGTATCCAATAAAAAGCCTTCTAAGGGGTGGTTATAAAGCGCACCAAAAGCGTAAGGAACGTAAAGACGATGGTGGTGTGAATGCATATATTTATACATAAAAGTGTAGGTGTGAGCTAAACGATGAAGAACATACTGATGCGTATCGACAATAAACCTACAGCCTGATATAAGTACACTTTCAAACACCCATTACTGACTTGGTAGAAACTTACATGCCAAGGAAGAACTGAATAGCGGGCACAATATAATTCTGAATGAATATGGCAATATTACGAGAAATGATGGCAGAAGAATCCATTGGCTGACCCAGTTTTAATAGCAAATCCATAATAAATCCACTGTATTTTGCAACTTGTTGTTGATATTTCAATTGAACAGAGACAGCGTCCATATTTTTTAATAAAGCAACACCGAGTACAATTTGAACCACGTGCTGCAATGCAACCATAATCAAAACTTTACCAAAAGAAACCTTATTTCTTCTTTCTCTGTCTTCAGGTGAATGAATACGATATTTTTCAAAGTAAGGAATTTTAAGTCTCATTAAAATTTCAAAGTTGGTGCATTGTATCCAATAAACTGCTATTGGCACCCAAATCGCCAATAATTCGTCTGACCAAATATCAAGTCCAAATATTGTATTCTTTTGTTGGTTATGGGCTGCTGTTGTGTTCATCACTACTTTTTAAGAATACAAGAAAAAAGAAAAAAAAAAAAATAACCTTATTATAAGTGTGTTAAAAATAATGGTCTCATTTTTAACAAAAAAAAAAAGTTTTATTTCTCAGCCGTCAAACACCGGGAAAATGAAGAAAAGAAAAAGAAAGCTTCCAAAGGTGTTCTATATTGCATGAACTTGAAGCTAATTATCCCTGTTTTCCAAACTTCTTATTATTAGAAATTCATCATAAACCATAAAGACAAGAAAAATATATAGCTTACTTTTTTCCAATAAACAATAAAGAGAAATTTATATGAGGCCACCTTTTGTTTAAAACGATTGGCTATATTGTTTCACTTAGGTTATCAAGAATTGGATGATTTTTATGTGATGTAGTAATACAATTGTGATAATACAATAACTAACAAGGGATATTACCGTTCTAGCTCAAAGCTTTTACGTCTTCATTTGCTACTACTGACAGTGATTCCACCATCAGTGTATGTACCGAGTGTAATACTCGTTAACTGAACTGTACCGACAGTTGTATCAAAATTTAATCAAGTGAATCGGTGTTCATATCATTTGACACTTTTATAATTTATCATCATTACAGGTGTTGATATTTGCAAACCTGTGATTTTTTTTGTGCAAAAAATTTATTAAAGTTCCTAGAAATAGTTACTCTAAATTAAAAAAAAGTAAAAAATTTTAACATCTGAGCCAACCTGATGTACCTTTTGATTTTTAAAATTTTTTTTTCATACTGGCTGTTTGGTCTATGGGCCAATAAGAATTGAGATATGCCAAGTGCAATCGCGCATTTAAAAATATCAGTGATGTCGAATGTTACATGCTCTTGAAACAACAGATCAAAATTGCTCTATTAGGTTGAGACTTGGAGAGTGTGTCTATGGGCCCACTGTCCATAACCAAATATTTTGCTTTTATTCCAGGAAACTTGTCCATCAGAAATATGGTCTTTGATGAAATTGACGTGATAACTGTGTCTTTTGTTTGCTACTTTTTGCCACCACTAAACTTTCTTTTCTTTGAAAATGCTATAGACTTCTTTGAGATAATCATGGCAAGGCATTCAGCCGAAGTGACTCCTAGGACAGAAATTGAGTTAGCTTTCGCAGATAGTATTTTGACTTTAACAGCTTTGACTTAGCCCTTCTCAGGTTTGCATTGAAACCTAGTTCATCGATGGAAACACAGTTGCTGTTGATTTATCGAGGGTAAGCCTGTACTTTTATGTATAAAAAAAAAAAAAACAATACTCGTTGGATTCAAATGTGAAAGACCTCAATCATATGACTGGAATGAAGTGACTTGCTTCGCGGGTTCCTAAAGAATTCCAGTGAAAAGTGGAAAATCAATTTTTGGCGTTGGAATACCTCTATCTAAAATGGGCCCAAAACGAAAGGCTTCGAATGTGAATTCAAACGTAAGCTCATTCTCCCCTGCACCTAGAAAGATAAGAATCCAAAAAAAGAAAGACCTGTAAGAGACATTTCTTTTAAACGAAACATGTCCTTGTAGTTTTTAACTTCTTTTACTCGCACAGTACTGCTCAACAACTTTTACACGCAGAAACTGTGAGACAATTCACTTTGCAAACTAAAGTTTTCAGTCATTAACCCCATTTAATAGGAAAGATTAAAAATGGAGAATCGCCAAAATTGGTTCAGTAGATACGCCGATTCAGAAGATCCCGATACAATCGGACCAGATGGTTGCCAGACGTTATTTTCAGATCTAAACATATCTCTGGAAAGCCCTATTCCCTTCATCTTTGGCTGGAAGATGAACTCAACTCAAATGGGCTATATAAAGCGAACTGAATGGATGCACACACTGACATCACTAAAGTAATACATTTTATTCTCGACGTTTGTTGATCCTAAAACTAACTAATATGATAGTATATGCGAGGAGGAAGATCTTAAAAGAGCGTTGAACGATTGGGAAAAATCAACAATGGAAGACGCTGTCTCTTTCAAACAGCTATATCTGTTTATTTTCACCTATGTTAAATCAACGGCTCAAAAGAGTATGGATGTGGAGGTATTTTGAATTTAGCAGACTACAAATATGTGATGATTCATCTTCAACTTGTGTAGACTGCAGTTGCTCTTTGGCACGTCATATTAGAAACAAAATACCCTATTACAACATCGTTCATTAGATTCATTGAAGTATGTTATCATATGCTGTCTTTATTTTGATCAGAAGGCTGATTTTTTCTGTTTATAGGAGGCTAAACCTGTCAAAGTCATAAACAAAGATCAATGGTCAAGTTTGTTAGATTTCTGTAAAGCAGTACCCGAGAACCTTGAAGATTATGACACTACTTCCTCATGTAAATAGATTTAACAATACTTTTTTTTTTTTTTTTTGAAGCTAACCTTCTTAAAGGGCCGGTCTTGTTTGATGATTATGTAGAATGGAGACAAAAGATGTGTTAAATAGGGTAGAAATGGGCTTTTGGTTTTATTAGTTTATCAATATATAGGTTATTAGTCATTAAACATGTAGCGAGATACCGTTTTTTTTTTTTTTTTTTTTTTTTTTTGAAAAAGAGAATCAACGGTTCTCAACAAATATAAAATGGTGTTTTAATTATTTATCCATTCTGAGCATGGGTCGTCGTCAATGATAGGGGGTAGAGGCTTATACATTTCATACCCGTCGTAAGTCATCTCTGATATAGAACCGAACAAAGTTGATTCTGGTGTTTCAACTTCCCATTCGTCAGAAAAGCTACTCGTAACGCTAGGATTAGGGTGGTTTTCAAAGACTGTTTCACGAACATGCTTTAATCCTGCAAGAGCTGCCAGTATATTTGCTTCGTCTTGTTTTCCAAATATCTCACTTTCTAATACGTGAATATATTGTGCCATCAATTCATTCATGTTTGGGTTACTTGAAATTGCTAAGGGGTGAACCTTTTGTCTTTGAGACCTGCTAGTTAACATCGTCATGTTTTTCTATTAAAGAAACCAGTAAGACACAGCGCCGTTGAAAATTTCGTTTTACTTACATGAACGGTACCAATTACGCTGGTAAAAGCTTTGCCCATAATAGATATAGTTGACGCTTTCTGTTTTATAGCACTTTGGGGTATTGCGGTCTCATTATTAAGTCTCTTTCTTGGTTTCTTATTAAATTGTGTGTCATGCTCCTGCAAGATACGTAGTGCCATAGCCTGACTTGGCTCTTCTTGTAGATATCTAGCCTGTTCAAAGAACAAACTGGCAGGCAAGGACACTGACACAGGATTCATCAACAAACAAAGACATTCAGTATAGTCTTTTTGCAACACTAAAATAAAAGGTTAACTGTGTGTTCATGAAACAGTAGATAGCAAATACATTGATCTCTTAGATATAAAAGTATAACTAAGCATATATAATCCACTATCTGAAAAGTTGAATCGTGTGCGAATATTGCGTCCCATAATTTTAGTAATTCCCGCAGATCGAACTCTCTTCCAAACAGTAATCGAATCCAACGTCTGTACAGAAAGAAAGAAATGTCAATATAAAATAAATGCTTAAGAGTGAAGATAAATTACAATCCATATAGTTGTGGCTCAATACCAAAGTCTTCCAAATGGTGATACAGTTGAGGATCAATTATGCTAAGATATTCATGGTGAATACGTTGGCAAGTTAACACTACAGGATTGAATAGTTGATACTATAAATTATGATATTAAAAAAAAGTGAACAGATCAAAGTCTTACTGCTTATTTACTTCTGAAGACTCTGAGGAATCGATGTTATTTTTACTGAAAGCATTTTTCTCCTTGAATTCGTACCATGATTTTCCATGATACATTAACTTTTCAAACAAGTAAAAAGTGTCGTGCTCTATATAAGCTGAGTCTAGTGTTTCGCTCATTATATCACTTTGTACACTATAAGAGATGTAGTTGAGATAAATATAGCCTATTTTCATTTGTATCTAGGATATTACTTTTGATTTATGTTTATAGAGTCTAAAGCAACAACCCAATAAAACGGGGCTAAAAGTTCATGCATACCTTGGCGGTATGAAATTTCCGGGTTTATTTGACTATAAATAAACAGCATATCCACTAAACATTGCTGAACTGAGCTATCTCTAAAATACTCTATACTGGGAAAACTATATAAAACAAATAATCAGTTTTTCAAAGCAAGGCATAATTAGAGCCTTTTCTATTACGTTCGCTCTACATCTTGTTGGATTATAGTTTTAATTTCAAGAATATCTTCTGAATATTGCTAAAATTAAAATATTAATATGATCGAACAGAAAAAAGACGTAAGCTTACTTCATCATTTAAAAGTAGTGGATCTAATGGTTCCTGAATATATTTTCTTTTTAAATCAGTGTAGCGCCGACGCTCTTTTGATAATAAAGTGGACCAGCCAGAGACATTTGAAACTGGAAGATATTCAAAAAATATCTATATTTACACCAGCAAAAGGTGAGTTTATGTATTGCCAAATATATATATATATATATATATAAGAAGCAACCTTCCAATAAACAGATCGTAATCCATGCTCAGGAATATGCCCCTTTATAGCACAATGCCGAAGTGAGTTTGGTGATGACTGAATCTCGTTAAAAATCACGTCCCAAGCTTTTCTTTTTTAAATTGTTATCAATGCCTATTTTGTTCTTTGAATGCAGTTTTTTGTACCTTTTGTCTTCCATTTTATTAAAAAAAAAAAAAAAATATACAAGAGAAAAAAGAAAGAAATTCTTCAAAAAATAAATATAAATAAATATTTCTTATTCTACACGTCGATTCCCCAATCACCAACAGTTCTCATTGCTTCTTCGTCACCTCTGACTATTTTCGATCCATCTTCACCACCTAAAACGTCGGCAATGCATTTCCAAGGATCTCTTGCACCACCCCATTTCAGTAAGTTGTCTCTAAATGTCTGTCCTTTTTCTCTATTTAAAGGATTCGATTTGAAGTTTGTTTCCCACACTTTTCTAGCAAGTGTTCTATCAAACAAGTACGAGTAGTAATTTGAACCATAGCCAAACAAGTGACCAAACTGAACGGGCCACATAGTGCCAGGAATACTAGGGAACAATCCCAACTGATCCTGTAACTGATGCCATTCTTTAACACTAGAAAATTGTGGTGAATCCACTTTATTTGAGTGGTACTTTTGATCTATCAGCGCCATCAAAATCTGACTATTCACCTCAAGTCCGCTGAACTGTTTACGTTGTTTCAAGAAAGCATCCACTGCTTCCGGAGACACAGGCTTTCCATTAGCACTGTTCGAAAACAAGGGCAGCACTTTTGGATGCCAAACAAAGTGCTCCATCAAAATGGAAGGAAGTTCGACAAAATCAGAAGCACAGCGTGTGCCCGCAACGTTATGAAAATCAGTACGACCCAGCATCGAATGCATGGCATGACCCATTTCATGGAACAAAGTTTCTACTTCAAACATAGACAACAGAGCAGGATTGGCATGTGCAGAGAAATCGCACGTTAAAGCAATCACAGGGAGTTGAAATTGTCCAATTTGCCCACGTATAGACTCTGCAGGCTGGTGCATGGGAGGTAAAAGTCGAGTTGTATCGATTGCTTGTCCAGGAAAAGCAAATTTAACATCGTTGTGTGCGTCGTCATTATCAACACGTCGAGAGGTACGAATGGTATAATGAGCGGCATTGGTGGTTTTGCCTGGTCGAGAGAATAAATCACAGTAAATAGTACCAATTTTGCCTTCTCTTTCGCATACGACGTCTAATTTTCTGACGTGATCGTGCCATACTTCGCCAGGCTTGATTGATGCATGTTCGAATTTGACGCCATAGAGATGACTGAAAAGTTGAGAAAGTCCTTGAATGACTGAGCCCACAGAAAAATAAGGCATGTTGACAGATAATGCCTTCGTTGAGCTGTACATTTGCATGTAATAATCCCGGTCCCACGCATTAACTGTCGCTTTGTTTTTCAATCGCAGATCCTGCTGCTTGGTTGTTTGTAATAAATTCAAATCATTTTTGAACGTAGGGTCTTGATGTCTTAACAGGGTTCTTAAAAACGCATCAACATTATCTATGGTATAGTTAAGTCACTATTGTTACTTTATATCAAACAACTTACTTGGATTTTTAGCCATTTTATCTTGTAACTGAAGTTCAGCGTAAGAGTCTTTTCCAACCAACGTGGCTAATTCGGATCTAGTTCTCATTAATTGTTCCAAAACATGGATACTTTCTCTTGTAGCCGAATTCATCGACTCGTAAACTTGCTGTCGAACATTTTCATTTGTGGCGTATTTGAGAATCATTTGACATTCCGCAGAATCAGTTGGAACATAAGCATACCCGTCCTTGCTAAGAACTGATCGGGTGACAGTTGAGCTCACACCAGCCAGTCCTGACTGAGGAATCTTCACTTGTTTAATAGCTCGAGGGTTCATTTGAATAAACTCACGGCCCAAATGAATAATACGATCTGATAATTCGACAAACTGAGCTCGTTGCTTGTTGGGTAAATGAATACCTGATTTTTCGAAATCACGCAGAAATACAATAGCTGCCGCATGTTCGTCTGGAGTGAATTTGTCTACTATAGATTTATCTGATAAAACCAGCGACAGTACCTATCCCAAAACTGATCAGACAAATCTATCGTTTATGGCATAATCCTTTCTACCTTATGGATTCTGACATCCGTATTTAAAGTGTTCATATAAGAGCATAAATCACCATATGCTTTATTGGCAGCTTCCATAATATGAGGATCAGGATGAGCATTGCGAACAAATTCCGCCATGTCGATCACACTACATAATGTATCTGACAAACGATCTAAATTTTTCACAATTTTTGTCATTTCTTCTTGACCATTTTGAGGTGCATTACAAATACGCTCGACAATGATCTGTGCTCTTTGTATAGCTTGTTTCGTAGCATAATCTATACCGTGTATATTTCCAAAATGAGGATTCTCAAAAAGACCAACTTGTCTAGAAGAAGAATCTATTTTTGAATGAAATTTCCAAGCGTTTTTGTCGTCGAATATGATGCGAAGGTGGTCTTTGTTGTTTGTAGGGTCATCTACAGCCGCTGATGTAGCAGAATGAGATCGATACAAGGTGGCATAATATCGTGAGGAAACTAACCGAAGTGTTTGATTTAACACGTTTTTGCTTTTCAGAGATCTGACTATTGACATGTCCCTTTTTTTTTTTTGGTTTAAAATATAAAAAAAACTTGCACCACCCCGTTCGGTTTGAAAATGCACCAACTAACCAGTCAACTGATGTCATGAAAGCTGTTTAAAATTCAGATAGGTATAGTTCATTACTCTCAAGCAGTTACCAACCCGCGTTATTGATTGGTGTAGCTTGCTATTCAACAATAATAATAATAAAAAAAAAAACTTCTCACCTAACGTGCCTATGGTTGCAGGTAAGGATTCCTTCAGGATGGTCTTGTATTGTAGAAGAAAAAACAGTTTAATATAAACTTGAGGGGAAATACGAAATAGTCAAAGCCATTATTTTTTTATGATTAATTCTTTGTTATATAGACAGAGAAGGTGGCGTTTCATGCAGCTAATGGAATATGATTTATTTAGAAAATGTAGTCGAATTCAAGTAAAAAATTTGTGATAGAGCAAGTAGTATAAATTAAAATCATCCACCAGCCTAGCTTGTCTGTCACTTTAAAGCCGTTTATATTTACAACAATGATCGTGCTCAGTAACACCGTGATTAGTCCACCTGCAGACACAAGGATAGTTGGAGCAATATCAAGCTGATAATAGGTACCTGACTTCCAAGTTTGATAAAATGAGGATACACCAACGCCCAACACCATATCTGTTGCGAATAAAAACAATTAGCGGGGTTCTTTTCTTTTATGCAAGTTACTTACTTAGTAATGGTCCAGCATAACAGGCTGAGATTGCCATTGTAGGGAAACCCATCTAGATTTTACAATATGCACGTAAGTCAAGAAGTGCATTTAATATGTATGAAGAATGCCTTACCTTGGCTATTGCTGTATTAGCTACAAAATCACCTATACTGTTACCCTACAAGTGGTTGTTAGTAAAAGGAAATGCTTTTTTCCTAGTGCGTTATGTGCATAATTTACCAATGCAAACACAGTCAATCCCATAATAGCTTCACTAATAGAAAGAATCTGTCCTAATGCCTGTAAAGAAAAAAAAAAAAAACGACAATCAATAAAAATGATATCACTTTATAGGTGCGAATTACTTGTAATAAGCCAACAACTTCATTTGCGAGCAAAAAGATCCAATTGAGTGCAACAAAGAACCCGAAGAACGACAACATCCAAAACCAAGAAGGTGGCTCCTCTTTCTTTGTAAACCGATGTACTCCATAAGCCAACACTCCGCCAATTGCAAAGCCCAAAGAAATCATATGAGGTGCAATCATTTCATTTACTTTAAAGAGAGTGAGTTATGCTTTCAGCGCTTTCAAAAATGCTAACTTACATGCCAATATGCTGAATATAAACACGGGGCTTATAAGACACTGTACCATTAACAGCTGCTTGTTCCATCCTTGTTTTGTCTCCACCTGTTCCACAGCTGTAACTTTTGCCAAGTCATTTTCAGAGACGGGCACAGACAAATAAAACGCTTTCCCATCCTCTTCTTCAAACATCTCAACATCATCGACTTTAAGTTCTTCCAATTCGGCGACAGGTAGAGTAACAGTAAACACTAGTACAAAGGGAGCAGCAGCAATAGCGCTGAGACGGCTCCAATGCGTCTTGAGAGACCACTCTTGCAGTGTTGGAAACAACATTTGGAGTAAACCTGGTGCCTCGTTCAGCAAAAGGTCTATATCGAGTGGCTTGAGTGAAGGACTTGCAGCGAGCTCAAAACTTTGGCGTGCAGATACGAACGCATCGTTTTCTGATAGGAGACTGGGTGGGGCTAAACTATATCCTGTATTTCTCCTGGATTGTACAGTCAACGTGGGATTGAGCCAATTTTCATTAGGGGGAGCGAGACGGATCTCTGGAATAGTGGGAGGCGATGTAGAAGGCGGGGGTGATGAAATATGAATTAAATGGGGTTGCTGTGTGGAGATATAAGTGAAATAGTCTTGTTCGTCGTTCATGGTAGAAGCACGTTGTCGTCCTGGGCTTGGAGGCTGGAGTGTTTGCCACATAGGAGGTGGCATTGATCTTTGCCTTGCGTGTGTAGGTAATTGAGTGGAGCTACTGGCTCTTCGCATATGACTAATTTGTTGTTGAAACTACATGCATACAAAGTAAATATAGAATTGATTTTCCAATTTTATAGTATACTCGTTACTTCAATAGCGCCAAATACAGAAGTTCTCATACCAACTTTAGGGGTCATGGGTCGAAGATAACTTTTTGTTGTGAGTATGGAGCATGTCGTACTTGTTGATCGTGGTAACATGGCATCGAAATAGATAGATCGGCGTGAGGAATTAGGAGATAGTGGGCGTATAACATGTCCAAGGTTATGTTGGCTTGAAAATTCTGACATGTTTGAATGTACGGATGGAAAACCGCGGCTTGGGATAGCTATTCTAGGTGGCTTATGATCCCCTAAGTAATATATTAGCATATTATGCGTTACGCCGATCGAGTAGACGTACCCAATAGATGTGTGGATTCAGTAGGCAATGAATTCTCATCTTTAAAGTCTGTTTGTATATTGGTAGGGCTGCTCATATTACTATCATATGCACCTAATACTACTATGCATACATACGTGACGTAATAGGATATTAAGATGACGCTGTGATACCAATAAATACGTTGATGATAAACAATCCAGGTAATGATCATAATGGCACCTGCTAGAAAAGTAGCGTCTCTTTTGAATGTAATTTTTTGTGATTGAAAAGGACGTATGATCCCCATACAACCAGAAACTATAGCAACAATAAAGAATGCAGCACCAATCAGTTCACCAATAGCTAATGAACCTGCACCAGTATCTAGTGCACTGTATGAAAGGTTATTTATCACGGTATAGTTGCATATTAAAATATGTACCTGAATGTACTAAATAAATCGGGACTTCCATTGCCTAATGCCAATACAGTAACGCCTGCCTGAAAATCATTCAAATTTATTATTTTATTATTCATCATGCACAAGCTATGTAACCTTACCATACTTTCAGATAGCTGAAGCTTATTTGAGATCGTTTGTAAATTTGGGCCTAAATAGGAATGTCAAGTTATTAAAGTGTGTTGAAATATGTCTTTTTGTATTACAGAAGAAATCTGAAGCTACAACGCTAATTGCACAAAAGAGTATCAATAAACATAATAACTATAAGTGTACATATTCAAATGAGGGAGGTTATTAGGAGTAAAAAAAGGTAAAAATTATAATTACAAGCATAGCAATCGCTGTTGGTTTCCATAGATTTGAGCAATAATAAAGCTCGAGATAGACAGCCTTGAATCCATGACATGAATTTTTGACAAAAGAACATTGGTCTGGTTGTAGATCAATATCTGAACATGAGCCCTGTTGTGATAGAATGAGCCCAAGGGACAAATCAAAATATTATTAAAAAAAAAAAAAGACATACGGAATTCAACACTGAATAAACAGTTAAGCTTCTCTTTGAATAATAGACTGCTAATCCTAATAAAACAAGGTAGAGTGGATACCCAATAATAATGTTATATCGCTGTTTCATAATCATAGAAATAAAAGGAAAAGAAAAAGAAATTAATGATATCAAAAGTGTCCTTTTCTCCTTGATATCCATATTATTATTTGTTATTAGAGCCTCCTTATTATTGATATCTTTTTGTAAGAATGACACCTTAAAGAATGGTTTTTTCAAAATATTTTATTTACATAATATGGTATTTCTCTAACGACTTTCAATAATAATAATTAAACGGCAAATGATTCTCCGCAGCCACAAGTTCCTTTGGCATTGGGGTTATTAAATACAAAATGTTCTGATAATTTGTCTTGGACGTAATCCATTTCACTACCAAGAACTGTAATTAAAGCTTTCGAGTCAACTAATACTGTAACACCTATTTTTTAATTAGTCATTGAATACACATTATAATTGTTTCGTACCGTCTTGATTAACAATTTCATCGAACTTTCCTTTGTGATCTGTGAACTGTAAATCATATGAATTGCCTGAACATCCCTTTTGCTTTACTCCAACTCGTAAATATTGTGGAGTAGGGCCATCGGTCAACACTTTTAATCGAGAAACTGCAGCTGGTGTCTAAATAAACAGGGGGTCAATACCAAAGAGAAAGAGTTTGGAGGACTATTTACCAAAGTAAGTGCTGCTTTTCTTAAACGCAATCGAGATCCTGTTGCAGCTGCTTTTGTTGTACTAGGTGCAACTGTTTTTACAATAGCTCCAAGTCCCATGTTTAAATGAATAAATAAATAAATAGCTAAGAAAAGAAAAGCACAACCCTTTGTGCACACTTTAATTTCGATTTCTAGCGGAATTTCGTTAAATGCTAGAAAATTTGACAGTCCTACTTACTAATCATAAGCTCTATGGTTGCTTTACATCGTAATTAATGTATATAACGGTTTATATAAAATGTGGGGGACTTTATACTACCTTTCGATCTGATAGCCAATGTCTGCAGTAGACTAACTTTCTTGCATACACCGTTTTTAAACGAACTGTGTGTTTATATGAATATACGCAAATCACAATGTATTATTTTTAGGCACATATTTTATGAGCTTTTTGCTTTACTAAGACTATATTTTTTCAATAGGCTAATTTCTTTATGTAGAAATATATACGTATATCAAGTTTATTAAAGTCTTTTTTAAAGACTCTTATAGCGATGATAAGATACGCTTTTCAAGTGCTTTTTATAGTTCTTTAGCATAATCAGATACAAGCTAATTGCAATAGTAATCTATTCGAGCTCCGCTGTTATTGGAAATGGTAAATTGGTAAAGGTATCTAGGCTTTACATAGTAATATATAAAACAGTTTTAAAATGAATACTTCATCATTTTTTGATTGTCAAGAACTTACGCACTAGAAGCTAAATAAGACATCTATTCCAAAGTAGCGCTTTCAGGATCGTTCTCACCATTTTTACCATCTGTAATATCTATTATTGCTTTCACTTTCATCGTCCACAGTACTTTTGACAGCAGATCAGAGCTTATATGTAGCGTTATTAGTGTTACTTGAACCAAAATAATCCTTTTCAAACAGCGATGAATAATATTGCTAGCAGTATGATATTCAATGACTCTCTATACATGTATAATATTGTAGTATTACCAATTAAGATATAATTAACTCTGTGGGCATACGTTGTGATTACTTAAGATATAGTTACTAACACCTTTAACTTTGTATCGCCTTTATTAAGTGTTTTTTTTTTTTTTTTTTTTTTTTTTTTTTTTTTTTGGTCATTATATCATAAGTCAGGCTTATGTATTGACAACAGTTGTACATTTCTTTTAATTTCCCTTTTGTTATACATGCGTGAAAAAAAGAAACAAAGAATTGTCTATACTCTTGGTCAAAGCAATATAAACAAACCTCCACAATGGAGACCCCAGCAATTTAAGCGCCCTCGTGAAGAGTCTCGAGAGGCCGAATCATCCACTTCACAAAGAAAAAGATAAATCAACTGAAAAGCAATTGATGAACAGTTTGCAGAAGACACTAACGTACAGACTGAAGAATGAACTGAAAAGAGCTCATGCTGGCAAGAAGCATATATCACAGCTTAAAGTAGAAATCCAAGCTAGACGAACTCTTCCAAGAGGTATATTTTCAGAGACTGAAAAAATGTGAGTGCCAGAGCTGGAGGGCTAGATAAATTGATGAAAAGAATGAAGGTAAAACCTATTAATCATTATCAACAATTCATACAGCAAGAATTTGAAAATTTAGCTGCTGAAGTTCAACAAGAGATATCTAAACCAGCTGAACAGACAAAGGACGATGACGATATTATGTCTATTACATTAAAAGGTACAGAAATTGAAGCTGAAGAAGAAGGTGACAATGAGGATCAAATTCAAACTATATCATATCCATTCCAGTCTCTTTTGAGGGAAGATTTACCGGAAGATATTAGACAGACTTTTATAGATACGTTAGAAGCCACTGTACGCAGCTCTTCTGATTATATAATTGCGTATAGCATTCAAGTGCAAAAGCTAATATCACTCTTCCAAAATAATACATTTGAACAACGATCTGATTCTTCAATTGCCTTAACACCCAAAGAAGGTTGTTTGATCAGTGACATCCTTACTGATGGTTTTTCTATTTGCTTTTAATTGAAGGTAAACATAAATGCCAAGTAATTGAGATATATTAACCTTTTTTTTTTTTTATACCGAAAGACCTTCCAGATCCTACGCCAACATTATGTAAGCTGCCAAAATCATTCAAGGTTTACGCCAGGGATGTTCAATATGGGACATGTGCCTTGTCGATGGGAAAGAAGCTGGAAAAAGAAAAGAAATCGACAGACATATGTAGGTATACTCCAAATCGAAAAAGATATGCAGAAAAACTCAGTTAAGCTAGCCGTGATACCTGATAATATCGAACGTTATTATACCAACCAAACGAAAAAATAGAGATGCCTTTAGAAGATTTTATTACTCAAGAAAACATGCTAACCAACAATATACATATGAACTGCAGAAAAGAAATTATAATGATAGGCTTTGCTCCAAGGAAAGACGATTTTTGAAAGATGGCCCAAGAAAGTATATGGCTATGTTTGTAGGGGATCGTGGAAAAGGGGTTGACTCCAGAGTTAAAGGGTTTTTAAAGTATGGTGGAAGATGGAGGCCTATGATTAATAGTTGGTACTGTTCTGTGTGTTTTGCTAATGAGTATACTGCATCGCAAACATGTTTGTATTGCTACAAAAAACTGCTTCATCCAAGTAAGGTGTTAACAAAAAAAAGATGGATCTAAATCTTTAAAGAGCATAAATTACTCTATTTATTGTTTCAACCGTCTTTGTCCGCTTTCAGATCAAGCTATGCAAACACAAGGTCGAGACTGTCTCAGTGCTTTTGCTATTGGTGTCTCAGGTCTATCAACGTTGCTCTTTGGGGAGACTCTTCCTCAATTCGATTAAAAAATCAGCCACAATGCCGATAAATTTAAAACCAACGCCACCTATTTTCTGAATAAGAAACATCGTCCAGCCTTGGCACCCTGTACTTAATTCTTTGGTGGGTTTTATACTATTTATTGCCAAATTTGTAACTAGAATTTAATATACCGTTACAACATTTTCCAACTCCGCAATTTCTTCCTGTTTTCAAAAGTTCGAAAGGTACATCAGGTTGACTCAAAAGATAAAATTTTCTACTTTTTTTTTAATTTAGGGTGACCTTAGACTATTTCTAATTTAGGGTAACCCTAAAAAATTTCAACCACTTGAAAAAATTTTTATGTGAAAATAGAGCAACTTCTCTGTAATAGTCCTAAAATGTATTTTCGTTTGCAATTTTACTATAATCATATACTATTGATGACATAGCAAGCCTTGTTAATTTTCATCAAGTAGGCGTTCTGTGATGGCAAGTAAGAATATACCCTATAAAGAATACTACTGGGAGCGATTCTTAACGGCATTTATGATTTTGGTCGCCACCCAATTTTAGTAAGCATGATTGTTAAATACTATATTCTATACCTATTACTACCAGTATGGCTAGTATTGTGTAAGTGAATCCTTTTCCACGAAGAGTTAGACTAGCTACCATGAACAATTTAGTCTAAAATTAAAAGAGGCTTAATGTAATTGTCCCTAAATAAAAACGCTTGTTTCTATCTTTTGACCATAATGTAGTAACAATAATAATAAAAGCAGTTCAAACTGGATTGGAGTATTTTATCTGAAGGACACATGTGGTGTCTATTCTATTCTCAGCAAAAACTATTGGCAAATCAAATGTGCGAGACACTTCTACTGTCGTGTCCGAGTGCTACTAGACTTATATGATAGACAGCTTGTAGCAGGTTTAACATTAGCAAGTAGATAAACATGCGCTCAGAAGCTAAGCAAAAAGAAATGACACACTCTTTATCATACAGCTGTTGATACATATCATAGAAATGTAACCATCAAAGCCCAATATCGAATAATTATTTACAAATGGAGTATTACAAACGCATATCAGATAGCACTACTCACTATATGCTGTACGAGTTGAATAAGAAGAGACTTCAAAAATGTTGTAGTATTATCTATATCTCATCTCGGTAAACTTTCACATTACTCCAAATAACTAGAGCTCTTTCGTGGAAATACAATAGACATCAGATTATATTACGAATCCTCTAGGTGGAAGTAAGCCTTATGACGCGAACCATATCACTTGTGCTACTTGATTTTAACGAACAATGAACAAAAAGTGCTTCATCTCGTGGTGGAGTCATCTTTTTTTTTTTAAAACCTTCCAAGCTTCAGTATGAGCTCATTTACCCCTACACCCATTAGGATATGTTAAGTGCAACCTACACTATTTGTGCTACTTGATGACCATCTTAAATACTAGAGGAATATCATTTTCTTCTTCTTTTTTTTTTTTCTTGCTTAGGACTTTTGACTGACATATCTGTACTGTAAACGTTCAAGAAGTACTGATGATGCATCATGTCATTTGTTGTGTTTTATATGAAAGGTGTTATTTCTCCCACAAAAAAACGGCTACTCCGATTATCACGAGGAATGTCAGCAGGCTGATGTCAATAATATATAAAGTTGCTTTTCTTTTTTTTTTCGTTTTTCTCTCTCACCTTAATTTGAGAATGCCATATTTAAAGAAAACCAATAAGGCAAGTAAGTGGAGAAAATTGTGAGTTTTATGATTAAAATCTGATATGAGCAGGTCCTTTTAATGGGAAGATGTGGAGCAGGAAAGTCGTCTATGAGGTCCATTATATTTCACAATAATGTTGCAAAAAAGACTCGAGATTTAGAGCCAACAAGTAATATAAAGCGTACAGCGCATCACCATATTGACTAAAAAGGAATGAGATATAGTATTATGGGATAATAAGACAAATGTACAATTTCTGGGAAATCTACACTTGAACTTATGGGATTGTGGAGGGTCAGTATAACGTTTAGAGGCTATATTGGGAAGATTGAAATTGATAGACTTCTATTTTAGACAGGACGATGCATTTAATGATTATCTGACTACCTATCGAAATTTGATATTCAAGGATGTTCATGTACTGATTTACGTGTTCGATGCTATTAGTGCAGAATTAGATAAAGATATTCATTACTATCAATCTTGTTTGGAGTCCATATTGACACATTCACCGGACGCTATTGTGTTTTGCTTAATGCATAAAATGGATTTAATCCAAGAAGATAAGCGGGATATGGTAAAACTTTGATCTAAGGTTTTAGCACGTGAAGATAGAATAACCTCCCTGTATTTAGATGTTCGAAAAGCAAAAGAAAGAACTTGAAGTACGTTCAGAGCCAATACAAATTCAAGTATTTCAAACATCAATTTGGGATGAAACACTTTATGCTGTAAGTATGCCTATTGCTATACAAAAGGAAAAAAAAAAAAAAAAAACTTATATATATATATCCATAGGCTTGGGCAAAAATAGTGCATTGCTTAATACCAAATATCAATGAGTTGCAAGCTACTTTGGATACATTTTGTAATATCTGTGGAGCAGACGAGATTGTGTTATTTGAAAAAACGACGTTTTTGGTAATTGCCAATTCTGCAACGATTCGTCATCCAGACGAGCATCGATTTGAGAAGATCAGTAGTATTATCAAATTGTTTAATCTTTGTACAAGGTCAGACAGAGGAAAAACTACCCCAAAATATAACAGGTTTGTTTACTGTTTTTGTAATAGAAAGGAGGGCTACTCAAAACAAATGGAAATCAAGGGAAGCACTTTTACAGCCTTCTTTGATTCTTTAACTAAAAATACAAGTGTCTTACTGGTTATTTCCGATAGTAGCATAAGTAAGTTATTCATCTATACTCTCTCGTTCACTAGACTCACCAAATGCTGCTGTATAGCTTCTGCAGCCACTCAAGTCAATATTGCCGCCGCCAGAAAGTACTTTGAGAAATTAGAGAATGTAGAACAGTCATAACGCCTTTATTATTATTCATCTTCTTTTTCTGGTAAACCTGCTTCCTCGTACCCTTCCATATTTTCAATTAATTTCATTGTAAGCGGATCAGAAAACCCATAAAACTGTTTCCCCACCAAATTAAATATAAATCAATAAAGCGTTACCAAAATCATAGATAGTTTGATATTTACCAATGGTCCACTCACACGCGTGCTACTTGACTTACTACGAATGCAAGCTTCTGTCCAAGGTGCAGTGGGTGTTGCTCCTTTCCATGAAGTTGTCTTTAATTGAACTTCAAAAACAGGTCCCTCGCCTTCTTTTTCAGGCGGTAAAATGCCCATTGTATAGTCATTACCAAAGTGAGATTTAGTAGCACGATATCCAATTGGATAAGGGTGCTTATATTTACACTATTCACCCACCATTAGTTAACGAGATCTTTCAAGATATCTAACAACTTACGCTTCGATTACTCCATGATTTCGATCTCCCTTTACCTGTATTCAATTCACCTAGTGACCATATTGTTGTACCAATACTTCTTAAAGTTAACGGGGCGTAAATATCTTTAGGTAGAGAACTGACAATTTCACTTTCCTCTTGTTGCTTTCGTTCTGCAATTTCGAGTTGTCTAATTCTATCATTTTCATCTACGATCTCAGCTAATTCTGTCTAAAAAAAGAAAAAAAAAACATAAGTTTCTTTTTTTTCATTAAAAAAGATTGAATTGTATTTACGAATTCTTCTGGTGTTTCGCCTCTGATTCTTCTTGATAAACGTGTTGCTGTTTTCGGCTTAGGTGGGGCTCTATTGTATTTCTTGGTACGTCGTTTTTTGGTATTTGTTTCTACTTGTGGTATATCCTAATACATAATAAGCAGATGGCCATTTATTTTGAGATCTTATTCTTACAGCTGCAATGCCAACACTTTCCGTCAAACCTAGCTCTCTCAACAAGTTTTGGTTTTGTTCCATATTGAGTTTTCGTTTCAACTCATAGTTGCTAAAAAAAAAAAAAAAAAAAGCGTAGTTAGCCCCTCGTTTTATCAAACATCCTCTCTTTTTTGTCTGCACCTAATTTCTGAAGCTGTCATTTATATAAACTAAGGGTAAAACAATATCGTGTTCCTTATTTTTTTTTTTTTTTTCTATATTGTGACTCCAAAAAATAACTGGACCTGAATTTTGCAGATAACAGCAGGAGTCTGTAATGAACTCTCTAAAATTAAATCCACATCAGACTTTTCAAGATTTATCAAAATACCAAGGTTAAAAAATTAAAAAATACCTCGTTTCTAATAAAAAGTCTGTTAGAGATACTCTTAAACAGTGAAATAAAAATCTAAACGCGTGTACTGATAATATGTACGAACCTGGTGTGTTTATAAGTAAAATTTTAAGTCTAGATGCTATGTGCACTTTAGCAACACAATGCATAAATTTACTGTATATAAAAAAAAATAAAACTGCTTAAAAGAATACAATGAACATCTCACACTTATATTTGATTTTTTCAGTTTACCTTTCTTTATTCTGATAGAGAAGGCATCTTTTGAATCTCTTCTCTTTTTTTAATCATAACAATAGCTGCAGAAACGTGATTAAATATTTGTACTCTTTGTTTTTGCCAATAATGTGCAAGTTTGAAAACATTACACTGCAGTGCATTGCTGCAGCGCGCCTAAAATTATATCATGCCTCCTCATCACCATAAATAATGCAACTTTCAATACATGACAAATTTTGACCTTGATATTAAATAGAGAAGATAAATCAAAGGCTATTAAAATAGAATAATAACCAGAGTTTGCTGTTTATTGTAGAAAGAAGGGTCAGCTTTTTGAATTTTATAGCTGTCGCGTTTTAGACTTTTTTGCGCAGCAAATATTAATCAAAGCTATCTAAATGATTTTACGCGTTAAATATACAAAAAAAAAAGCAGGCATGTACTTGCTCAAAGACACAGACATTCTCTCTAAGATTGTCAAAAAAAAGGCAGAGTATAAATGAGCTCTTTTGAAATAGACAATCGCGTAATCAAAAGGAGTGTTTTTAATTGATCAAAAGGAGTCGCATGATAGTATTGTTTATGTACAACACAAACAAAAATAAACGATAAACAAGTTTATGTACGTCTACAAAAGGCTTAATAACTTTTTTTTTTTTGAAAAACAAAAACGCCAGCTGTAGAATACAAGTAGCCAAGTTGCTGATTTACTACTCATTTGTATTCACGTAGGTAGATAGTTTTTTTTTTTTTTTTTTTTTTTACGTATAATAACATATTTAATCATCTCTTGCTTCCTTTTAAGGTTAAATAAGGAGGCTTATAATAAATATCGTACGTTTACGTTTGTTTCAAAGAGTTGTAGTGATTTTAATTTTTCTTGTGATTTTAGAGATCGATCTAGACAGATCCACGATTTTGTACTCTCAAGTGTACCTTAGGCGAAAATTTAAAAATAAACATAACCTTAAAGAAGCTCAAAAAGGAAACGTACCAGTCCAAATTTGGACTTGAAAGAATACATGAATGGTTACTTGAAAGCACGAAATATGTTACCATTTGGCGGAACACACCGATCACTATTCTTTATGACACAGCTTAACACTACTCATAATAGCTGACCCTTAAAAAACAAAATCCCTCTATATATTTTTTACTTTATAAACATTTTTTTTTTTTTTTTTTTTACAAATAACAATTAAAGGAACTAATCCAAATTCAGTAATTATTTCTTTTTTAATCGATGCATATGAATATAACAGGGGCTTTTGTCTTTTTGTTATATATTTGGAAATCGAAAGGGGTAAAGGAGTGAGTTGCACAAAAACGAACAGATGGTAGGACAAAATCATTTGAATAGCTGAAATTACCTGGTATTCATGGTGTAAAATAAAGAAACAGAATATATATTTTATACATCTGATCTTTTTACCAGTTCAGTAAATACAAAGATATCTATTTAAAATCAAGTTTAAAACGATTTAAAATAAGGTTTTTTTTTTTTTTTTTTTTTTTTTTTTTTAATAAACATAATCTGTTGATTTTCCCACTCAAATGTAAACAAACCACTGTATATCTTATATTATATATACTCTTGGTGTTTCATAATTGATCACGGCGCCCTCTCCGTGTTTTTTTTTGTTGGCCACTTTTTGTTTACAATAACAAATAAGCTTTTTTTTATGCTAATTAAGGAAAATCTGGGCCTCGTGAAATTTCCCCTAAAAAAAGAAATAGATGTAAATAAAAACGTCTTCTGTTTACAAAAAGACTTTATATCTATTGAATAACAGTATTGTTAAATGAAAAAACACTGAAAAAAATGCAGTTTTTATTGTTAAATAGAATAGGGTCACGCGGGTTTGTTCTGTAACATTAAGCTGTCAACTCTATCTCGTGCGTTTGAAGGGGACGCGTGATTTTTGTTGACAATAGAGGGGGCTTGGAAATTAAAAAAACTTTTATGCAATTAACCTCCCCCCTTAAATCACTTTGGTGCAACAATAGAAAAAAAAACACGGGTGACCGCTATTTCTATATAAAGGGTCCTCTTTTTTTTTTTTTTTTTTTTTTTTTTTTTTTTTTTTTTTTTTTTTTTTTTTTTTTTTTTTTTTT
>JNEK01001394.1:0-21339 GCA_000697295.1 Mucor indicus B7402 | reverse complement strand
AAAAAAAGGGGCCTTTTTTTTTTTTTTTTTTTTTTTTTTTTTCCTCTTTCTCTTTTTTTTTTCCTCTTGTTTTTCTCCTTATTCATGACCAATCCTCTTTTACTTGACTTCAAGAAACGTCTTATGGATAGCCACGAACTCATCGCTGAGCGTAATCGTGCTGTAGCAGGTAAACAAATCAAGATCTAAAACTTAAATAGTTGATTCATTGCTAATCTACTTTTTGATCAGCCCTTAAATTAGCAGAAGAAGAAGCCGAAAAGAGAGAAAAACTTTTGAAAGACAGCCTCAAAACAGCCTTGAAAGAAAAAGAACGACTTCAAGCCTCAGTTGATTCAGCTTCTCAACACGATAAACAAGTTGAAGACCTTAAGTTGAAAGCTTCCCACTTGCAAGTAGCATTGAAAAAGAAAGACTCCACCATTGCAGAAGCACAGGTACTTGTCTTTTTTTACCTCTCTGTCAAAAAAAATACTAAATGTTTGATTTTTCTATAGGCAAAAATTGAGTCTTTGACAGCCGAATGCAAAGAATGGGAGGACAAGTACAATGCTGAAACTCAAAAGCTGGAAGATGCATTAATGGACAAAGATATTGATGCTGCTTTGGCCTCAGAAGAAATAAAAAACCTCAAAGAATACAAAAATTCCTTGGTAGAAGAGCTAGAAGAGTTGAAAGCAGAATTCCCAAAGCTTAGAGCATCCATGCAACCCGATACCAACTCACAGGAAGTAATCGAACAGTTAAAAGATCAACTCGAAAAAGCCAACGGAAAAGTTGAATCATTGCGACAAACCAATAAGGAATTTGCTCTTAAAACAACCGAATTGAAGCAGCAATTGAAAGATATCAAGGACGAACATGCTAGCAAAGAACGCTTCTTCAATACCTTAACAGACAATTTACGCAAGGACGTAGCAAGATTCAAAGCAGAGCTTGCGGAATCCAAGGACGTAGGTCTCGAGAATTACAGAACAGCTGAACGCCTCAAATACCGTCTCTCTCGATTAAAGGCCGAATCAAAGAAGTCTGCTATTTTACCACCAGCATTAGTGCAACAATTACAATTAGTTCAAGAACACATGAACCCTATCTCAAATGCCATTGATGCCATTCTTCAACATATACCATCCAATGAAACCATGCCTGGAGCAGCTTCACATACCCGTCAAAGACGAAAGTCTCCCGAACCCATCATGATTCCTACCTCTCCTGTTGCTGGCTACATACCTGTTGATCCAAGAATCGCATTTTACAAAAACCTTGAAAATAATACCGAGCATACAGAAGCATCCATGACTGACCCTAATAACGCCGCAACCTCAAGTCTAAGACGCTCTTCATCTTCCAAGCCTTTGACCACAGAAGCTACTGATGTCGTAAAGGACCCTATGTCTTCCGCAGAAGCTATTATGTCTGACACTTCATCAAGCAATCATTCCATGAACCTATCATCCACCTCTAGCCAAAGTTCATCAACCTCCAAGTCCTCTGGAAACAATGTCGTTTCTTCTCAATGTGCTGCTCTTTCTCCCTTAGACACTGAGTTAGCCTCTATTAACCCAAGCCACGTTTCTTCTGTCTCCCAATCTTCTGGTAAAAATGTAAATTCTTCTGAACGTGATGTAAATACCAAGTCGAAGCGTAGATCTTCTTCTACCTCTAGCCAAGGCTCTTCTCAGGCTCCTGCCAAAAATGTAAATGATAAACACCGTGATGCTCCTAAGGCTGTAAATACCAATCCCGTGCAAGGAACATCTACCTCCAAGCCCTCTGGAAACAATGTCGTTTCTTCTCAATGTGCTGCTTCTTCTTACTTGGATAATATATTGGCTACTATTGACCCAAAATACGCTTCTCCTTCCTCCCAGTCTTCTGGTAAAAATGTAAATTCTTCTGAGCGTGATGTAAATACCAAGCGCAAATCTTCTACCTCTAGTCAAGGCTCCTCTCATGCTCCTGCTAAGACTGTAAATATTGACTCGGATATTGTGCAAGGTCCTTCTACCTCAAGCCATACCTCCTCTACTTCAAAGTCTTCTGGAAGCACTACTGTTTCTGAATGTCATGATGATTCACCTCCTGTTGATACCAAGTTGAAGCGTAGATCTTCTTCTAGCTCTAGCCGAGGCTCTTCTAAGGTTTCTGTAAAGGCTGACTCGGATACTGTTCAAGCTCCATCTACTTCAAAGTCCTCTGAAAACAATGTCGTTTCTTCTCATCATGCTGCTCTTTCTCCCTTGGACACTGAATTAACTTCTATTAACCCAAGCCACGTTTCTCCTGTCTCCCAGTTTTCTGGTGATAATGTAAATTCTTCTGAACGTGATGCAAATACCAAGTCGAAGCGCAGATCTTCTTCTACCTCTAGCCAAGGCTCCTCTCATGCTCCTACTAAGACTGTAAATACTGACTCGGATATTGTGCAAGGTCCTTCTACCTCAAGCCATACCTCCTCTACTTCAAAGTCTTCTGGAAGCACTACTGTTTCTGAATGTCATGATGATTCACCTCCTGTTGATACCAAGTTGAAGCGTAGATCTTCTTCTAGCTCTAGCCGAGGCTCTTCTAAGGTTTCTGTAAAGGCTGACTCGGATACTGTTCAAGCTCCATCTACTTCAAAGTCCTCTGAAAACAATGTCGTTTCTTCTCATCATGCTGCTCTTTCTCCCTTGGACACTGAATTAACTTCTATTAACCCAAGCCACGTTTCTCCTGTCTCCCAGTTTTCTGGTGATAATGTAAATTCTTCTGAACGTGATGCAAATACCAAGTCGAAGCGCAGATCTTCTTCTACCTCTAGCCAAGGCTCCTCTCATGCTCCTACTAAGACTGTAAATACTGACTCGGATATTGTGCAAGGTCCTTCTACCTCAAGCCATACCTCCTCTACTTCAAAGTCTTCTGGAAGCACTACTGTTTCTGAATGTCGTGATGATCCACCTTCTGTTGGTAACAAGTTGAAGCGTAGAAGCTCTTCCATTTCAAGCCAAGGCTCTTCTAAACGTGACTCTCCTAAGGTTGATGATACCAAGCTGGACTCCGTGCAAGTTCCTCTCGACTCAAGCCGTGATTCTGCTACCTCTCAGCCTTCTGGAAGCAACGTAGCTTCAACCTCGTGTGATTTGGCCGGCAATACCAACGTAGACCCTCTGCATGCTGCTCCCATTTCTGGTGATGCTCCTCTAGACTTTACGTATAAGCCGACGCCTGAGAGTGCTCTTCTCTTCTTCAGAACAACGGATCTCAAGCCTCGAAAGACCAAGCGATCTGCTACTGATGGAGATGAATCCTCTTCCAAGAAGCGCAAGACCGTGTCGCCTGAAACTACGCCTACGATGGTCATGATTGAAGAAGCCATTCAAAACGGCCAAAATCCTGATGTCGAGGCATTGATGAACAAGCCTGCTTTCTGGGGTGAGTTGGATCTCGCGCTCGATATGATCAAGTCTCCTCTGGTTGCTCCTGCTTCTGAATGGACGATGTTTGGTGTTGGTGATGACCAAATGAAGATGTTGAAGTGCCTGAGCTCTGTTGAAAAGGCGATTGTCTGGCTGTTCCGAGTGGCCCGCAGGATAAGTACTGCGGTCTACGTTGAATATGTCAGCCGATTCCTTGTCATGTTCAGACGCAATACGAAAGAGAAGGGCGTCAACAACAAGCTCGTTCGGTATTTCCGTGTCTTGGTGAGTGCTTTCTGCGGCGAAAACGACAAGCGATCAACGCTTGATTTTCTCTGCTCTGTCCTCAAGACGCAAAACGGCACCTTCCATCTCCTGCCTTGCCTCCTGAACCTGTCTTTTGCTTGGCCCGACTTCTTTGATGACCCGGACTTCCCGCTTCAATATACAAAGGCCGGGCTGTCTGCTGCATGTGCTGAAGCCGTGCGCGACAGCCCTGCAAGTATAAAGAAGCTTTACCCGAAGCTTCAGGTTCGGCTTCCTTGGACCGCTCGTGCTGCCACTTTGGACGCCTTCGTGCTCGAGGCTGGTGATGCCTTCCTTGGGAGGACGCTGCTTGACCTGTCCGGCGACCCAGGTAACATTATTTTACATGTCTTTATAATTTTTTACTCATTTTTTTTTTTTTTTTCCTTTAGTTCGTCTGGAAAAGGTCAAGAGTGATCTGATCGCTGGTTTGTTCTTTGTCTGCGCCCTGGAGCCTGATTGGACGGGCAAAACTTACAAGAAGTTTCTTTGTTCTCGTTGCTGGCCGGTGATGGTGGCCCAACCAGCCTTGGTGCTGCCCATCCTGGACTTGGCTGCTTCTTTGGGAGTTTTGGGGATCTCAAAAGATCCATTCAAGAAGGATTCTGCTGGTCTTGCCCCCTTGTTGGATAGTATCCTCAAGGTGGGTACAAGCGAGGAGCTGGGTGGTCGTAAGTAACAAAAAAGATGCTCTACATGAATTCTTAACTCATTCCTTTTTTTTTTTTTTTTTAGGCTCTGGCGCCATTAAAGAGCGCGTAAAAAAGACTGTGCTGGCGATTTTCGCTGGCAGCTTTTTGCCACCCGAGTATGCCACTCGTTTAGAAAATCTTTAAAAAAAAAAAAATAATCTTTTGGTTGTCTTGACTTTTGTTCTTGTTCAAAAATGATATTTTGACTCCGAGTTATGTATATGGTGCGTATGGTTTGAATATTTTGGGTAATTAGAAATGCTCAAGAGTGAGAAGTTTTATTCATTGCTTCTGAGTTTTCATGTGTTTTTATTCAGGGCGATGTAGAAAATAAATGTCAATGTACTTTCCGATGAATTTCAAGAAAGTACTGGAGTATACAGAAGAGGAGGAGTTTATTTCAGTGAGTACTCTTGAAAAACAGGTGCTAATCTTTGGGGGGGGGTGTTACATAGAGGGAGATATCTCAGGCAAACATGGTGTACAGCATCCATGGTAACCAAGTGTCACTCAACAATCAGGTATTTTTGCATCCAGAAGTGTCATTTTAATTTGGCTTTGATAGGTTTAATTAATTCTTCTATCAATCGTTACATCTCCAGCTTTAAACTTCTTGTATAATTTCATGAGCCCAATATTCTTTGATAATCTATGGTCACTCATATCACCTACAGCTGAAGCCTCTCTTTTAAAGTAAAAAATGCCTGCTCAAGTAGATCTCACGTAAGATAGTCAACGCAGTTAGAGATCAATGTCATTTTAGAGCACCCAAATCAAGAGCAACTTTTTGTGTAAAAAGTAACTTTTCTTTCAGTTCCTCATTTTTTTTTTCGGCTGTATGCAATCACTAAGTTTCATTGATTTAAAATCAAATATAGTACTGTGTCCTTGTCCGAGTCTCTGGAAATAATCGTCATTTATACATTAAAACGTGTGTTTTTCTTCTTTGGTAGGTCCAACATTATCAGTTGTCGATTAAGATTTTATAAGAAGCTGGTTTGTTGATGGAACTTCCAATTTGTGCTCTCATAAGACTATCATTTTGGAGATCCATATTGTAATATAGTGTGCCTTGTAATAATCATGCAACTATTTTTAGTAATAAAAGTCACTTTAAGGTACTTGAAACCGAACCAATTCAAATATATAGGTTCCAGTATAATATCTCAACATCAAATGAATCTAAAACAAAAGTTGGCCCATTTCCCTTTGTAGTAATAGGAACTTTAAAATTGACAATTTTGATCAGGAGTAGCCCCCAAGTGAGAAATGCTCCTAAAATGGGCCCTATAAAAGTGTGCCTATAGGGGTCCGCAACTCTCCATATTATCCTGGTGTTTTCAAACGTCCGGTATTTTAGAGTAATGATGTTCTATATACTAAATTCTTTCATGAAGCAGATCAAATTCTCTTTTAGTAAACAACTTGCTGCGAACTCACCTTCATGCTGATGATAAAGAGAGGAAAGTATAGAATTATTTGACATGTGATATAATTGAAAGTTATGGTTCTACGTCATGAACCCTTTTATTTGTTTGTTAGTTAAGGTGGTGTGTGTACATAAATTATAACTTTATTCCAATGCCTTTATTTCTTTTTTTTTCATTTCCCAATTTTTTTTTCCCTTCCTTTTTTTTTTTTTTTTTTTTTGATTTTAATAAAATGATGAGTAGAGATAATACGAATGATCAACCAATGTAAGTACAAGAGAAAAGAAACATATTATATATATACATATTAAGCAATAAAGGGGGGGGGGGACAAGAGGGGAGAAGGAGAAAGAGAGAGAGGGGGGGGGGCAAAAAGGAGAGAATGATGAGAAAAAAAAATGTCAAATAACATTTTGCTTTTTTTCTTTCGTTTAGTTCATTCAGCAGTATGTTTACAAACGACGGCAATTTATTCCGTAACAATTCTTTTTGTAAGAAAAAAAAAAGAGAGAAATAGAGATAAGTACTAAAGTTGTATTTTAGCTGTTCCATCATCCAATGATAACAATACTAATAATAACAGCTTGTTTATGAATTATTCAAATGCAAACGAGATACACCCACATCAACAATTATCAAGACGCGAAAGTTTTCCAAATCTGGTACAATTAGTTATTATCTATTTATTCATAATGATAACAAATGTATATGTAGAAAACCTCTTATTTACAACAACACAGTAGTATTGGGAATTATTCCAATGATTGGCAGTATAATGATAACACTATGTTTTTAATGCAATCTACTACTCATGCACAGCAACAGTTGCTATATCAACAACAGCAACAACAACAACAACAATATCGTAAATTTTCTATGGATGTATTACTTTCAAAAAGATTAGATATCTTGGAAAATAGTAAATCTTCTCGATTGACGCCATCCTATTCAAATCCTGATCTTTCATCTTCAGCAAGACGTACAGGTAGTTTGGATGCAGGTAGGCTTCATTCGACCATGTATCAATCCAAGCAGCAAGATTTTGATGACTATATGATGGAAAGACATAACAGTACATCCAATATGAGTCCATTACTCGTATCTCACTTATTAAGACAGATGTCAATTAGCAGTAAACCACCTTCACCCGTGTTGAGGAATACAACTATTAGAAGAACAAGTTCATCCATGACCATGAACAGTGGTGAGAATACAGATAAATTTGCTGCTATTCAATTGGAAGATGTTGTAGATGACATTTATGCTCTATGTAAAGATCAATATGGATGTCGATTCTTTCAAAAGAAACTTGAAGAACAAAAGCCAGACCAAAGAGATTTGATATTTACTCAAATCTATCCTCATTTCATTGAACTCATGACAGGTAAAAATTCTTTTTTTTTTTTTTTTTTTTTTTTTAATTTGGATATATAAAGTCATATTAAATATTTTCATTAGATCCTTTTGGGAATTATTTATGTCAAAAATTAATGGAATATTGTACAGATTCACAAAGGACAATGATGGTAGAACAGGTATCTAACGCTATAATGACTATCTCTTTAAATATGCATGGAACAAGAGCAGTACAAAAGATGATAGAATCTTCCGTTTTACCAGAACAAGTAAAAATAATTGACCATCTTACTCATGCATTCAAGCTTACCTACTGTATATAGATTGAAAAGTTAATACTGGCTTTATCTCCTAATGTGGTGACTTTGATTAAAGATATCAATGGAAATCATGTTATTCAAAAATGTTTAAATAAGCTTTCTCATCAGCATAAACAGTTTATTTATGATGCAGTAAGTAAGCATTGTGTTGAAGTGGCCACTCATAGACATGGCTGCTGTGTATTACAAAGGTGTATTGATTTCTCAGCAGAAAATCAAAAGGTAAAAAAAAAAAAAAAAAAAAAAAAAAAAAAAAAAAAAAAAAAAATCACAGAATTACACCACATAGTAATCCCTTTTATTATTAGAAACAATTGGTCAATGAAATTATTCGTAATGCACTTACTTTAGTTCAAGACCCTTATGGAAATTATGTAGTACAATATGTCTTGGAATTAGGGGATGCTAAATTCTCTGATCAACTTGTACGTCAATTCATTGGTCATATTGCCAGTTTATCAGTACAAAAGTATAGTTCCAATGTTATGGAAAAGGTAAAAAGATTGAATAAATCAAGTGTATGTCTTATGCTAAAGTTTTCTCTTTTTTTTTTTTTTTTAGTGTATAAGAGTGGCAGAAGATGATACAAGACGTGACTTGATTAAAGAAATGATTAATAAAACGCAATTAGAAGTATTATTAAAAGATTCCTATGCCAATTATGTTGTTCAAACAGCCTTAGATTTTGCAGAAGAAACTCAACACCAAAAGGTAATTTTCAATGATATATATAACATAGTTTATTAACACATATACTGTAGTTGAGTGATTGTATAAGACCTTTGTTGCCTGCTATCCGAAACACCAGTTATTGTAAACGTATTCAAGGGAAATTAATTCGAGATAAAAGCTTCAATAACGCGATTCATCCTTTGATGAATTCTAATGATATTAATTTTATACCCACTTCTCCATTTTATTTTAAATAAATTTGTCTTTATTTAGAAAAACACATATAATCAAAAGAAACATATAAAATAATAGTAATAAAAAAATAATAACAAAAACAAAACAAAGATATATATATATATAAAAAGTAATACGTGATATTATTGAGCATAAATTTGTTTCAATCTCCAATCAGCTGCTGATTTGTTAGTAGTAGTAGTAGTAGTAGAAGTAGTAGTAGTATTTGGTGTTGTATTTAATAAGGAATTGATAAACAAGTCATCTTCTTCATCAACAAATAACTGACGATGATATTGAGATGGTGTCAAGAAATCTTGATAAAAGTCATTATTCATTGGTTGTTGAGTAAGACTAGTAGAAAAGGTAGGATATAAAGGAGAATGATTCTTTTCGTTTTGTGATCTGCCCCATGATAATCGAATACGTGAATTACCAATTTGATATCCATTCATTTGTTGTATAGCTAATTCAGCAGAAAGACGCGTAACATATTGAACAAACCCACATCCTTTTCCTGGTGGTATTTTAACGTAAACAATTTCACCAAAATGTTGAAAATATTGACGTAATTCATCTTCACTAATAGGTGTTGACAATCCACCTACAAAGACTGTGGTATTATGAATATCATTGTTATTATTAGTCAAAAGTGGTGATTTGTTAGGTGAAGTTAAAAGTGAAGAAGAAGCGGTTGAACTACTACTCAATCTTTGCTGTTGTTGTTGAAGTTGCTGAAGTAATTGAATTTGTTGTTGCTGTAATTGTATCAATTGTTGTTGTTGATTTTTACTCTTGGGTGTAGCAACAGACACACGAATTGCACGTGAACCAATAAAATAGCCTTGCATTTCAAGTAAAGCTCTTTGTTGATCTAATGCATCAGCAAATCGAACAAATCCATAACCACGAGTCATACCTGTTCTTGGATCTGTCATAATTTTAGCCGACTTGCAAGACATATAACGCGACTGGAAAATACTCTATTTTGTTGTGTTAAATTCAATTCTCATACATTTGAATTCTATATTTTACCAATAAATCATATTCTGTAATTTCAGAACTTAAATCTCCTACAAAGATAGAATATTCAGGTTGTCTATCTTCCCTATAAAAAAAAAAAAAAAAAAAGATGTCAGTTATTGTATCAATTGTTGTCAATAGCGAATTTACTTTCTATCAATAAGACCACCACCAGAAGCCCAATTTAATTTAAACGGTTTAACTGAATTAGGCATTAAAACACCATTATAAGTATTCATCGCTCTTCTTGCAGCTGCCGCAGTACCAAAATCAACGAAAGCATAACCAGCACTGGTACTTTGAATAATATAAGTCATAATACACTACTTTTTTCTTTTTTCTCTTTTACCCTGTTATTTTATCTCTAATAACTTTTACCATCACTTTTTCGTTCAAATTAAACCATAATTGTTGAATATAAGCTTCATCTTGCCATGGTTCTAATTCACCCATCCTAATTCAAACTAAGTACGAACAACAACAAAACTATTCTTATTTTTACTTACCAAAGTGTTGTTTTTTGAAGTTCATTGGGAACCAATTGAGTTGTCATTAACTCAAATGGATAAGACATTGATGTAATGAAAAAGAAATAAAAAAAAAAAAAAAATTTTTTTATATTTTAGAATTTTTCAGAACAATTGCCCTCTTTTGAAAAAGAAAAAAATTTTTTTTTTTTTCTTGCTGTGAGAATATGTTACAAAAGAGAAAAAAAGAGTGTTTCATCAAAGAGTACTACTACTACTATTCCCAGCATCCTTTTTCAACCAATGGTTATTTTTACCCGGACAATCTCGGAATGGTTAAAAAGTTGTAACTCTTTTTTTATTTCCCCACATCTTTTCTTTGTTATAGAAATGCCAGGAGCACAACTTTATAAGACAGCAAGTGGAAGATTATTTCATGCAGGTGCAGTAGCCATTATCACTGTTGGGTAAAATAAAAATAGTACATAAGGTATTATAATTTCTCAACAAAATATTATATTTTAGTTTACCTGCAAGAGGCAAAACTCATATTTCAAGATCTTTATTTCGATATTTAAGATGGTTAGGTGTATCTACTAAAGTATTTAGTATTGGCAATTATCGAAGAAAGTTATTAGGCCCTATTCCAAATGAAATGTTTGATCCAAGTGCGTAGGCATAAGACTATTATAATAACCACAACTAACAATAACTTGAAAAGATAATAATGAGGCAAACCAGACGAGAAACAAAATTGCTGACGAATGCTTACAAGATATGATTGAATGGCTTCAAATAGGTGGAGGCCAAGTAGGTATTTATGATGGCAATAATCTAACAGAAGAAAGAAGAAGTGAAATCTATGACAAATTAACAGATTTGGATATTCATGTAAAACTAGCCTACATGTCATTCATTATACATTGTCTTACAGTAACATGCTTTAGGTCTTGTTTATTGAGTCCATTTGTGACAGACCCTCTGTTATTCTTCAAAATATTCTTAGTGTCAAGATATCTTCCCCTGATGTAAGTTGCTCATCGATCTATATATATATAAAAAAGAATCTTATCATATTGTTAGTATATGGGCTGGGATCCTGAGGAAGCTGTCAATGATTATAAGGTAAAAACATGCCACAATTGAAAGCTACAAGTATTAATAATGATTAGCATCGCATTGAAGTGTGTGAACAATCCTACTCACCTGTGACTAATATCACATTCCCATTTGTCAAATTACTAAATGTCGGAGAACAAATCATTGTGAATAACGTTCAGGGCTATTTACAAGTATATACTATTTTATCATTGAACTCTACTGATAAAATTGTACTTATATATTTATCTCAAGTCACGTATAGTCTATTTTTTAATGAATCTTCATAATCGACCTCGATCCATCTACTTTGCTCGAGTAAGTATACTTTTTCATAAATGATACGCGCGCGCTAATAAGTATCAAGGCAGGTCAGGCCAAGAATGAAGATTCTTTCAAAGTGGATGCTGATTTGTCAGAAGAGGGTGAGGCTTATGCAGAACGACTCAAGAAGTTCATTATTGCATTCAGAGAAAAACAACTACTTGAACTTAACAATACTGAAAAAGAACGACCTTTAACTGTATGGACGTCTACTAGAAAGAAATCAAGACAAACAGCGCGTCCATTCCTTGAAGCAGGATTTATTGTAAGACATCAATCGGTATTGAACCAAATCAACCCAGGTGAAAGTGATGGATTAACACGAGAACAGCTGAAACTTAAGTTTCCTGATGAAGTGGAAAGAGAAAAGAAAGATCCTTATAGACATAGATATCCACGAGCAGAGGTAACTTAATTATATCAAGAAAGGCATATTTTCTAACTGGTTGAAAATAGTCGTATCATGATTTAGCTATTCGATTAGAGTCTGTAATTATGGAACTTGAAAGAGAAAAGAATGATGTCTTGATTATTGCTCACGATTCCATTTTACGTTGTTTGTATGCTTACCTGTTTGACAGACCAGATAATGTAAGTTTACTCTACAAAAAAGATAATAGCTTCTCATATTATACATAGGAAATCCCAACTATTCCCATGCCTAGAAAGAATTTAATTTGCATTACCCCTTCTGCTTACGGTTGCAAAGAATCAAGAGTAGAAATAGTCGATGTTTATTAAATTATTCTATTTAGCCACTTGTTTACAAGTCTCTTCTAAATCAGGTTGTTTTTTTTTATGTGAAATAATATTCTATTATTTTGATATGAGTTTCCTTCACTTCCTTACTATGATTTGATAATAATACCTCTAAATGTTCAGAATCCACAAAACTTGGCACAATGGTTTCAGTAGGTGTGGCTACTTTAGCTATAGACTTTTGTCCTTCTTCAAAGGTAGCACCTAAATCTCTTAAAGCAGCCATACGCTCAGCTCCTGTTGGCATAGGTGTAATACTATTGGCATTTAATATCTCTTCGTTCTGTGGTAATTGACGTCTTTCTAATAATGAGGGTGAATGATGTTCGTGTTGGAGTTGTTTTAAATCGCCTGAAGAAGGTTGTGTTGTCATTGTATAATAGTAAATAAAAGAAGAAATGTTTTTTAGCTCTTTTTTTTTTTTTTTTTTTTTTTTCTAGTAGTCGGTCTTTCTTCTTTACGTCATGGAAGAAGAAATGATCCTCATATATTAAACCATAAAAGGGAAAACCTCCAACCATCATCGTCATAGAATCCATTTTAAGAGTGGAACAATCACGTGATCTATTCTGTTATAAAAAAAAAAATAAAGTTGTTCTCAAGTTACAATTTGACACAAAAGAATTTCGTGAAATCCATGCGCTCACCTTATTGACAAGTGACAAATTTATTTTTAGTATTGTTAGTTACCAATAACAAAAGTGGTTTGTCTACGCATCGGCCATCTCTTTATTCAAAGTTGGTAATTTTTAAGATTCTTTCCATGGAAACGGATGCCCTATACATAATTAGACTAGCAGTTAGGGGGGGGGGAGAGGATTGAGAAACTCTATACATAATTTGTGTGTGGGAATAGCAATATATAAATTATTGAACTGTTAGCTTAGTACTTACACAAAATTGAGCTTACTATTATTATCGGAACTAATTTAAGGATGCTTCCGATAATCCGTAATTAAAGAAGAAGAAGGAAGATTTGCACAGTTAAACTTACGACATAGAGCGGTTCTAGGCACGATAAAGGAATAGTTTTGTTTTTCTTTTTGTGTTCTTTATAGGCACTAAATTAATCAACAAAACTTTCTGATCTGACGAATTAAGAAAAATCTAGACGGATCAAGACGATTCTTTCTCTAGGGGTAGGGAGCTAGTGGTTTAATAACTAAAACTTTTATTTATTTTTTTTTTTTAGAAAAAATATTGAGAGCTATATACAAAAAGGGGATGAGGATGCTTTCGATTTATTTTAGATATGGGCAGACAGTTCTATGATGGCCATATATGCCACACCAACTACTATATTATAAACCTTTAGTATTAGCTAATAAGGGATTTACATTGTATAAAATAATGCTTACCATTGACCTCCACTTGTATTGATGTCTTTAATCTGATTTACTGGGGGTTCTATTGATGAAATTGTACAGTGAATGTGATAAACCATTTTTTTTTTTTTTGCAAGAAACAAATGAGAAAAAAAAATAATAATTGATTGTAGATATTTATATTATATTATTTTTGAAAGGATAAGATTTGACATCAGATTTTAAGCTTTTCGAAAATTTAGTTAGCTGGCGTACAAAAAAAGCATCTCCCCATCTGATGAAAACAAACAAAAAAAAAAAAAAGGTAACCAAAACCTTTATTGCGCTTTTTTCGTCATTTGAGAATAATTGTTATGTAGTAATAAATGCTCTATTAGTTGGCTGTATCATAAAGAACGAAACGGAATTTACTTAGTTCATCGTTCATTTAGAGTTAGTCACTGACCATTCTCTCATGAAACAAAATAGAACTATACTTGTTTGCATAAAAGAAAAAAGTTTTTGGGGTTATTATATAACGTTATAAGATGAGAGGATTCAGGGGCCATCAAAGTACTGTTCTAGATTCATTCATGTCAATAAACTGAGACCAGATGATGTGTTCTGACCATCAATGCGACAAATATATAAACAAGAAAGCATCGTTAGAGTGACTTGGTAGCGTTCTTCTTATTGTATTATCAATCATACGGAAAATCTTGTAATTTAGAAAAGAATCTTTAATTAATAAGTAAGCTGCGGTCGTGAACGAGCCTTTTTCACTTGCCAAAATAAAAAACCTCTGACCCCTTTTCACATTTGTGAAACAAATAATTGAACTGTGTTACTACAGCGCAAAACTTTGTATTAAACGGGATTCATCAATAGATAGACTTTGGGGGCATATGAACATCCCCACACAGTCGTATACTTTTTATATTTTAGCCATAAAGTAAGTACTGACTGTAACTAATTCAGGGCAGCTCTTGTGCCTCGAAAATCAATGTATCTAATAACCCTCTAGAACGGCAATAAAGAAAGTTCATCACATGTTCAACTAACTCAAATAAATAACCTTTCATACTAGTCTCAATTGAGTTTTCTTTTTATATAAGGATACCTAGATGGTCAAAGAGTGCTTTCGTAGATCAGTTCTAACATCTGAACTAAGCAATCTATCAATCGAATCCTTTTATACTCAAGAAATGATATGGTGTATCAAAAAACAGAGAGCTTTGTATCCGAAAAAATATCATGCGAGTGGTTAATATAATATCTGTTGTGATGTGTCAAAAATAGATGATGTCTCGTGATTAAAATAAGCATGAATGAATGCCAGGAACGGCATTTACTGTGTACTGATCCTTCAAAGAGCCTATTTACATGACAAATGCATGAATCCATTATAACATTGTATTTGGATAAAAACTTATCAAAAACATATTTATCAACTCAGTAAACCCATTTCTATCGTAACCAGATATTTTATCACAGTTATATTCGTCTATAAAACCTAAATCCTTATTGTCTATCGGTTATTGATGCGGATAGTCCATAATAATTACTACAAACATGGCGACAAGAAGGGCAAATATACTAGCCGAACCAAACAAAACTGCACCTCGACTTGCTGGAAAACGACCTTTTGTCATGGCCGTCTGCGTATGGAAATACCGTGCATTGGCAAAATAAAGAAATAGGATGCTGAATATGACAAATGCAGCACCTATGACTTTACCAGCTCTCACGTCTATAATAGGGTTTGTCGTTGGGCTGATTCGATATAATTGAGTAATAGCTTATAGTGACATGATTAGTTTTGAAAAAAAAAAAAAAAAAGTCTGTAGGGGCTTACCAACACCAACTGTTATGAGTGAGCATGAGGTTCTAAGCCAAGCCAAAAACGTTCTTTCGTTGGCTATCAAGGGATATTCAGTTTTCATAAAGAGTTATGCTCTTAAAGGTACCTAAATGGTCTCTTGCTACAGAAGCTTTATTTTCTAGTAAAATTGAACTAGAGCATAATAAAAAAATGCTGTTCTCTATCTTTATTTGTGATTGGTGTTCTTGTTTTCTTGTATTTGAAATGGTATTCATTTGAGAAAAAAGGAAAGGAGAAAAAGAAAATGATATTAGAGCCGTTAGGGATGATATATTTTATTGTGGATGTCACACATATAGGAGGGGGGGGGGAGGAGAAGGGATGCTTTAAATGCCTTCCAATTCACGTTCTAATATTTCCATTTGCTCCTTGGCTGCTTTATACAACTCCTTAAGTTCTTCATGTCTCTTTTCAGCATCTTCCAAATTTTGCTCAAGTTGGGTGTTCTTTTTTTCGAGTTGTTCGCATCTTAAATCGGCTTCTTGAACACTATGAAATAAAACGATACATAAGAATGTCTTGACTTGTTATTATTTTTTTCTTTACTTGGAAGTAACAGTCGTTAGTTCAGCATCGACTTTTTGCAACTGGTCCTCTAAAGACTTCACTCTTGATTTTCCTGACTGGATTAAAAAGTCCTTGTGTATATGGTCGTTCTCAAGTAGGTTTATTCGAGCAGCATATTCCTCGCCTCGTAATGTTTCTCGCTCAATGTCAGCTCGAAGACCGGATACTTTCTAAAAAAAAAAAAAAAAAAATTGGGATATCCCAAATATTATATTGCTTGGTCTATGTTTACCTGTCTAATATTCTCCATACACTAAAGTGAAAAGAAAAAGAAAGAAAGGGAAAAAAACGAGGATTTAAACGAGTTCCAAGTCGTGGCACATGCAAAAAAAAAATCAATGACGGTAGTTATCAACCCTGTTTATCAGCTTCTCTTTTGCAACAACCCCCCTTTTTTTATATTTAATAAGTCTTTATTATAAGTATTACATGTTTTTGAGTTATCTATGTATTATATATATGTATATGCATTTCTTGTTTGACGTTAATATTTATACTACATTATCAACACCAGTACCACCGAGGATTCTACATTTATAAGTCAATACTTCCCCCTGAATGTCTAAAAAAAAAAAACCTTTTCCCTTACCTTGAACTAGCAAAAGCTTGGCCAGTAACAGCAGCAATACCTTAAGAAAAATAAACCATGAATGTTTCAGTCAGGTCTTATGAAATTGTGTAACTTACCATAAAAGATAGCTGCAAGTAAAAGGGACACACCGCAAGCAATAAGAGGTCCAACACTAACAAGGTTTGAAAGGAACATGACTACAGCGAAACTAAGAACACATTTAGCATCTTTTACCCCTTATTCACTTGTGATTGGAAACTTACACCAAGTAGATGATCGCACGGAAATAACAATTTTCGAAATATGCAATGAAACTATCACTGTACTAACATGTTTAGAAAAGATTGAGTTTGGGAGCCAGTCATTTAAACTTACAACTTGGGGCTTGTTGGACAAAGCTATACATAAGAGTAAATATTTATGGCTCTCCTTTTATCATAATGATATATTACCTTGAGACATAACGGGATTTCAATAGTAATAATAAGAAATGCAATCACCCTGAATTATTTTTTTGCTCGTTATTCATTTGACAGCCTCATCTTTATGTAACTTACCATCCAACAATACTAAAAATGACATGTCCAAGAAATCCGACAATACCTAGCACAATCAATACTAAAGAAAGAGTGTAAGTAATTCTTGACTCGAAAAAAAAAAAAAAAGAGCCATGCTTACAGATTATTGAAATAATGCCCATCCTATATATATATATAAACAAAGGGTTATTTAGACCATGACACGTTATAAGAAGATAGTAATATTACCATTGTCCATAAAGTGAAAAGTTTTTAGACTTGACTTCATCAAATACGCCCATTGTTATTATATTTTGTTAAAAAAAGTAAAAGAAAAAAGGTTAAAAGGATAATGATGTCGTTTTGAGCAAAATATAAAGCCCGTTTTTTTTTTTTTTTAGAATCATACTCGGTAATTCAATTTGATCCGTTAGGCATTACGACAAGTATCACAAGAAAGTCAAAAGAATTTGTAGAGTTGCCAAGAAACCGTAAAACAGCACCATTTACTCTGCTCACGTGCTGAGCTATTTGTCATGTTACAATGCGAAGCATAAGGTCATTCGACTACACATAATTTTCGTGTTCTATTTTCCAAGACTACAAAAAAGTTTAAACTATTTCGAAACGAAAAGCTATAGAAGGCTTTTATTGGGCTTTACTAATATGGTGGCTCATGTCAGAATTATATGAAACAATTACACCATAATACAAGCTGTGCAAATTTTTCTATTAGTTTTTTGTCCAGTAAAAGTTACACTTGATTAAAATTTTCTCTTATTGCACACACATTCGTTATTTCTTTTTGAAGTCAGGTGATCCCAAGATTCACTGCTAAAAGTCACAAAATCACGAGAAAATTATACCAACTGGTCTTTCTGAACTTCCCCCTTTTTCTTTTTTGATATTTATTAAAGCGTCATCTTGGTAAAAATGTCTAAAGCCGCAACCAACATCACTGATTTAACTGACACAGTAAGCACACCAGAATCAGTAAGTAGCTCTTTACCTTGCAAATGTATAAATTACGAGCGTGTTGTTTTGTTATTAGCCTGATACTAAAGATGATAAAAACACTCAAGAAAATACAACAATAGAAATTAGCGACCAATCAAGCGATGAAGGTCAAGAAAACAATAAAGAATCAAATACCGCATCTACTTCCGTGGAACCTAATAAAATGCAATTTGAGCTTTGGTAATTTGTTTACGTAGGGATTTTGGTGGTCTCTTTCCTCACTATAAACTATGTTAGGTCGTCGTTAGCAACATCAGAGGAATCCATGCAGTTGAATAAGGAGAAGAATACAGAAAATAATAATAATAATAATAATAATCAATCTGTTCAGCAGTTAAAACCATCAGAACAAAACCAATTAACACTGGCAGAACCACAAAACGAACAAACAGCAGAGAAGGAGAAACCACCTGTTGGCTCACCTGAATGGCATAAGTTACGCCGTGAAAACCATAAACAAGTCGAACGCAGAAGACGTGAAACAATTAATGAAGGTATAAATGAAATAGCTAGAATCGTACCTGGCTGTGAGAAAAATAAAGGGTCAATCCTTCAACGTGCAGCTGTTTATATCCGCCAATTAAAAGAAGCAGAAGCTGCCACTGTAGAGAAATGGACGCTAGAAAAATTATTGACAGATCAGGCTATTAGCGAATTGAATCGACAAGTTGAGCTCTTGAAATCTGAATTAGATCGCACTCGTTTGGAGAATAGCTATTTAAAAAGGGAACTGGAAAGCGCCAATCATCATTCAAGCCCAAAAAAGCAAAAGCTAGATCGTGAAAAATAAATAAAAACGAGCTGGGGGATTTCTTCTGTGTTTGCTATTATTTTCAATCAAGACCTTGACTTATGAGCACGTGTTGTCAGTTTGGGCATATAATGAGTATCAACATACTGATTAGTTTCTGTTAGATATATGATCTATTTATTATATGAGAAAGTATGATAACTAATAAGAGATAATTCAATGAAGCTGAGTTTATACAAATGCAAAATCTCTTTGCGTCTACGTCCATCCTAGGAACGCCCACCAACTAATACCGATGGTAAAGTAAATGAATAAATAGAATAAGGCCATTTGGAAACCAACTAAAAACCATTTCCTGCGTGAGACGTAACCAGGTGCATAATACATCGCGGCCATTCCGGTTGAGTAGTTTGTCATGCAACCACCCAAAGAGCCAAAATAAGATAGGAATAAAGTCAAAGCCATTGGTTTAGCACCTAGAGCTACTCCTGCATCTAAGAAAGTGGCAACAAAGGCAACTGTGTGAGTACTAAGTGATGAGAACATGAACGTTGTTAAGAAATAGGAGAGAGCAAGGCTTGGCACAGGAGGCAAATGGAAATGCTGAATAGCATAGGAAATTTTGTGACCCAAGTAAGAAGATGCTCCTGCTTCTGAGAGTTGTTGAGCAATTGTGACGAACCCTCCTAACCAGAACAAAGTATCCCACTATTGAAAAAATTAGCCTTAGAATTGTCCTGGAATGTTTGGATTTTAGTAATTACAGCATTTGTATTGGAGGATAAATCCTTCCAAGAAAGCGTTTGCATATGCAATAACGCTACAAGTCCAAGTAAAGCGACTAAAGTAGAATCTAAACCGGTGATACTGGATGTGACCCATAAACTTAGGCAACCTAATAAAACCGCGCATAATTGCTATTTTAAAAATGATTTAACAATATATATATATATAAGAGAGACTTTGAAATGCTTACCCATTCTTTGATAGATACTGGTCCCATTTTGCTTAACTCCATTCGGGCATGTTCGACGACATTATCTCCTCCTCTTGCATGCTTCCCCCTTTTGGGTGTACCAAGCTTAAGACCAAGACTCCAGCGAATAATCAAGGGCAGACATAATGCGCAAACTAAACCGGGTACAATACTGCCTTGTAACCAAGACATGAACCCAAAGTTAATGTTGGGGAACAGCTGGTTTGCTTTAGAAACGACAATAGGGTTTGCGGCCATACCTGCACAGATTTATAAAGAAAGCGATGAGTCTAAAAATAACATATACAGATATTTAATTTACCTGTAAGATACATGGAGGCAGAAAGAAAGTTTGCGTGATTTCCTACAAGAAACAAAAAACTGCCAATCTCAGGATTTAATTCAGGAGTAGAGCCTAACGTATTGGCGATTGACTGCACAACAGGAAGAACAATGCCGCCACCACGAGCTGTATTACTAGGAACAAAGGGTGCAAGCAATAATTCTAACAAGCGGATTATCAGAGCCGATATATGTAGATAAAATCATTGTTATTTACCAGATAATAGGATTGCATAAGCAAGACCCATTGTATGCTTTCCAAACGACTTGATCATTAACAATGAAATGCGACGTCCTAATTGTGTAACTTCAACAGCTTTTCCCAGATGAAAAGCGGCAAAAATCAACCATACAACAGAGCTGGAAAATCCCTCAAGAGATTGTTCAAATGATTCTTTCCCACCTTTACATTTATATTCATATCCAGTAAGAGGATTTATTTCACCACATAAACGGCATTCTGTAAGTAGCCCTGTCGCATGATCAACACACTCAAACGAATGAGTTACTGCTAAAAGCGTTAAGCCAGTTAATACAAGCATAGATATATCCACAGAAGTCGTTATTAAGGCAAATATACAGCTATACAAAAATGTTAAAGCTGAGTCATTTTTTTACCCATGATTTTTGATGTGTACCTGGAAAAGACGGCCAATAAATGGATAGCTGTCACTGTAAGGTCTTCAGTAGGCGTGACACCAAACCATATTGTTGCACCAAGCATTAAGGTTGGCATTAGACTAAACAGTTGACTTTTAGTCACCTTTGACCATGTTGTGACTAACATTATATAAACAAGTGATTCATTAAAAAAAATATTTCAAATGAAGTGTACCTTTTTGATCATTTTCAGAAATTAGAGGCGTTAGTTCTGTTGTAATAGGAGAGGCAACTTCGACATCAATGGCTTGATAATGGCCTACCATGAGAGTATAAAAAGGGATTCGAGGGAAAAAAAAAGGGGGAGGGGGGAGAAAGATATTAGACAGAAAAAAAGAAAAAGAAAATGAGATCAAGATGGCTTCCTTTTATTTACTTGAAATGCAATTAATCTTAACCTATGCTTTCTTAACTCATGTGTTACCTCCTGTGTCATTGCTACAGCTTTTACACTTTAACTCCAGACACTGTTTGGACGAATTAAAATTAAATTTTAGAATTTTTCACCTTTTTTGGGACAATCATAGAAAGAAATTAATTTTCAGGCAAATATATCTTTACCTAAGGAAAAACTATACATGTAGATATAATTTTCCAAGACTTACCCTGCATCTTTGATTAACGTAGCGATAACTACAGAGGAGTGCTTTTTTTTTTTTTTTTTGTTGT
>JNEK01001393.1:0-28126 GCA_000697295.1 Mucor indicus B7402 | reverse complement strand
AAAAAAAAAAAAAAAAAAAAGATGATAGAAGTAGGAGAAGTCGATGTTATTATTAAAATTAGCTACAAAAAAGAAAAAGTGTTACGTCAAGATTAGTTCTATTTGTTGTCATACAGAGTTACACGACGGCCTTAGGGATTATATAAATTTACATTAAGAAGTGCCGTCACCTGTCAAAAAAAGCCTATCTTCTTTTTTATTATTTTTACTTTTTCGTCCACCCACACGTGAGGTCATACCATGCATTGCAATTCTTCGGTTGAATTCCCCCCAGAAATAACTTAGCCTCTTTTGTGTTTGTATTTCACAAAACGATATTTTTTTTACTGTTTTTGTGCATATTTCTTCCAAATTTGTGTAAAATAGGCCTCAACACCGAAGAGCATTCGTCATCTTCTAATATAATATAGTATTAACCAATATTGTACTATGCAGGCTGTAATAGATTGAAAAGATAAAAAAAAAAGAAATATAGAAGGGGGGCTACTATAGCATTATTAAGCAGTAATTTATCAGCGTGTCGCCGCCAATGTATATTTTTTATAATTAAGTTTCTAAGAATTACTCTCTCTTTGTCATCGTTTGATAAGGAAATACTTTTTCATTTATGTAATTTCGAATGCAAACTATTACAGAAAAGAAGTGAAATCATCCATGTCTCATTGCTACTCTCCCCCAGAAAAAAAAAAAAAATAAACAGCAGCCTTCCTCCCCCCTTTTCTAATAAGCGATCTGTGTGCGCGGATGTTATCTTTTGTTACACCCGCAAAGTTTAAAATAAAATAAAAAATGGGAAATCTAGCAAACGTAATCAAGGGTAATCACCGCAAAAAAAAAAAAAAATTTTTTTAAGTTAACTTACGCGACGACACGCTTAGTAATTTAATAAACAAGTATAGAAATCCCTATTGTTTGTTTGTAGATCTTTATTTAATAAATGCGAGTTGTTTATAGACAAACATTTTGAAGAATGGAATTGCGCGTCGATGATGATGAGTGTCACTATTGCGCAGGGCCCCAATATTAATATATCTATGTGTAAGATTCCTCACAAATTACTAAAAAAAAAAAATTGAGCTGCAGCTGTTTCGAAAACATGTTTATGAAGGTGAAAATCAATCGACTATATTGTAGTATAGCATTGATAAAAAGGTAGTATTTAAAAAAAAAAAAAAAAAAAGAGCTAATGACTGTGTGGTTACAAAATTTTTCAGGTTACTTTGGCTCATCTATTTATATATACATAATATTATGTAGGTGACGGCTATCTTCATGTAAGTTATAAAAGTACACTGCATGCGCTCAAATAAACAAAAAAGGTGACGGGTAATTCACCGATCGAAAAGAACTGAAATTAGGGCAGAACCAAGAGTGGCGGCAAAATGGTTATAAAAAACAGCCTTTTATACTGGGATAAGCAGCATTTAGTAACAGACATGTGAGTCTCTTAGAAAAATGACCGTAAATAACCAGTAAGCTAAAGTTGTGAAGAATCATATCGTAATTAGACTTGTTAGATATTACTGCAATGGTAAGACATAGAATATTAACTGCTAATGACCATCATATACTATAACGTAGACGTGACAATGGCCCCCACCCACATTTTTGAATTGTTATGGGGAATCTGTCTGAGGTTAAACTGTTCAGGATAGCAGGCGAATCTAGGCCAAGGACTGCAACTTTAGTGCTTTTGTTTTTATTTTTCAAGTATGAGCGGCGAAATGGGCTTGCTTCCAACCGAAGACCGACAGGATTTGTTGAGGCTTAATAATAGTAGTTTCTGCAATTTCGTTGGGTACCTCAATTCTTGCAGCAATTATCTTGCACATAATACAGTCCTTTTTTAAGAGAAAAAGAAGGATTTTATATTTCAAGTTGATTGTAACCAAATAGGATAAAACTATGAATGCAACATATTTTAATCCTCTACGAATTTAGCCATATTCTAGATATCATTTGGGTTTTTTACAAGTCAACGTGAGACCATAGATACTTTCAGCTAATCCGACAAACGCTGATAAAAAAGACTTGCTATTATATCGCCAGCCTTGAACAAGAGCCGCCAAACTTTCTTCAATCATTAAGATAAAACACTTTCTTTAACCAGCCTAGTTCCATTACGTTTATCGGCGAGAAACAATTGATCAACGATACAAGAGATTAAATAACAAGTAGTTGTCCTCTCAATTATTAATATTTTCAAAGAATTTCTCGGAGGGAGGTGAAGCCATCAAATCTAAGCTATCAACGAGACCACTATCTCAATAAAAGCGCCATCGCTATGATATGTATATAATGAAATCGAAATCCAGCTTGATGTGCAAAGTAGGTACTTCTTTTCGAAACCTGTTGCTACTTCATTACGCCCAAAAACTCATGTGAGCATAGAACTGCTTTTTTAAGTTTCACGTGTCTCTGTTACTACTAGCAAAAGAGCTATGGCAAGTATTTGCTGCTTTTATGACCATTCAAGGACTCAAGCAGAGAGAAAAAAGGTCGCCTTCAGACTAACAAAGAAGTAACCGGAGGCATAATGCTTACCATACGTAAGTGACATCTACTAATGTTTATCTATCAATATGATGATATATATATATATATATATGTACGCATATGATATATCTAGATCCGCTAATTGAATAATATTCGGCGCATTTTATTCAGTATTTGATTGTTATATGGCTCAATTACCTGTTTAAAAAAAGAATCTTCAAGCAAACTGCCCCTGCAACACCCATAGTAGCATTCCTCAAGTTCGTTATTAGTAGTAAGCGTGCGAAGGATTATGATTTGACGATTATAAGCAAAGAGTGAGATTCAGAGGCGGTTTCATAAGCTTATTACTCAGGTTGGTTGATAATAGCTGTAGTAGGTTGAGATAATAAGAATTACTTGTCACTTGGCAAATTTGACATATAACACTCGGTTTCGGGACATTGAAAGCCGAGACCAATCAGTCCTTATAACCTTTCTACAATACCAAGATTTTCGTTTTTCTTGGCTTTCTTTCAGAAAGCATATACAGATAGTTAAAGACGTGTTAATACACTATGAATGGAAAGCGTGTAAGGAGCGGTATGATGTGAATTACTTTTTATGTCCATTGTGATTAAATATCTGTAATAATAGTAAAACTTATAAAGAAAAGTAAATCTTGTAACATTGACAGCCAGTCAAATAGCCCAAGGGCAATTCTGTCATTGCAGTCATTATATTTTTACTTCCACAGGCAACAGGAAAAGAGCAGGACTTTATATAAATACAAAAAAATTTGACGTAAAAGATATACATATAGTCTCTAGGTTCAGCTATATTTTCTCAGTTCATCTGCTATACCTCATCTTCATATGAAACTGATTCCTCTAAAACCAATTGGAACAATTTTGTCTGTCCAGATATAGCCATGGATACATGAATAATGGGTAAACTAACATACAAACACTTGATTCTATTTCCAGGAATAGCTTGAACAAGTTCAGCCTATCATACACCTCTATTAGTTCTCATTTCTTTTTTCTCCCTATATAGCTTACTGTCTCTAAATGTCTGATTTCAATAGCAAATATCGAAAATACAATTAGGTAAGGGTACCAAACCACAACTTGTTTAGCTTTCGAATCAAAAGCCATACCTTGTTGTACAGCATCTGCTTCCTCTGACTCTGCTATAGGATGTGCATACGTCGGGCTACACAAAAGACCAACTTGGTTATCCAGGGGTACATATGAAACAACATTTGTGGTGGCAGGACACGGCAATCGTTTCGCCACCATGGTCGATAAGGACGATGACTGTCCCACCATGGAAGAAGACATTACCATCAGCCAACTGGCTATTGAGACTCGTTCCACACCTTCTGTCAAGGACCTCAAGTAAATGAAATCATTAGCTAGGATGACTTCTGTGGGATGCAAGAGCTGTGGTTTATATTGTTTGCGCTTTTTAAACCGCAAGTCCATGAGCACAAGCCGCACAGAGCCGGAAGTGCGTCGTCGTCTTAGGTAGCAAAGAATAGGCTCATCTCGGAACGTACCTATGGCAAAATGCAACACGGATTTCTGCAAGATGTGTACATTGTTGTTGGCTTGCTCTTCAGCCAATGATACTGCTGCTAATACACGATTAGTCATTCGGACAATGAGAGTATGGTGATCGAAGAGTGCCATTTGTTGAGTAGGCTGATCAAATAATAGGGTGTTGTCTTCCCCTTTCCATGCACCAGATTTTGAGCCTACAATAAGGCGACCTTCATCTATAAAGAATAATTGATAAATACATGAAAAAAAAAAGTCCTTCGTATTATAACGTTACTTGTCGTCAATGAGGCTAAAATAGGTTCATGGAAGGCCAATTGCAGAGAAAGCTGAAATGGCCCTGCTTCAGGGTCCGGTATAACGGACTTAATTTTCTTTAGCCATTCTAACCGGTTCATACAAGAGAATGTATACATTATGTGAGGATCGGCAATATGTCCAATCTGTAACCATCTTGAATCTGAAGAAGAAAAGGATAGAGGTAGTGTATGTCGCGTCACCGCTCCAAACTTATGGTGTGTCTTTTTTGTAGGGTGGTGTATACGTTGCTTGATGCGTCGTATACGATGCCTGATACGTAGCCCTGAAATAGAGCTACTATAAGCCGTGGATATTGACCCCTCGTCACTCTGGTCATCCATGTTGAATGTTTGTTGCTGCTGTGACACGATTACACGTAACATTGCTAGTGGGATGGGCTGATCCACTAGCACGTACTCTGTCTCCCCATGAGCGTTGGTTATCTCACGTGTGATCCATAAAGCGTGCGTAAATAACATCAAGTGACATCGCAATGTCGGCTTGTTTTTATGACTCGACACTACTAAATCAGCTGCTCCTTCATATACTAAATCGTCAGGCGCACTAGGTTGACTTTGTCGAATCTCTAATAAACGTTGTTCTGCTGTTGCCACGCGGTTGGCTTCCTGCATGCTTTGTAATAAATCACTCATGAAAGCAACACATCTGTCAATCGAAAAGTCGTAGGTCGAGATTGCCTTTAGTAACTCGAGACATGTGGGTATATAAGTAATCGGTAAGCCAAGTAGGTCAATTAGCGAAACGTTATTGTCGTTGTCCTGCTGTTGCTGATTGTCCATTAAACGGGCAAAAGCTGTGTTTCGGTTGTATTCTAGCGTATAGTAGTAAGTTGCAAATGCATAATTGGAAGCGTAACGTAGATAAGGTTCTTTCCATGTCACTATATTACTATAGATCAAGTCGCTGAGGTGAGTGGATGATGGATTAGAGGGAATGGTATTTTGACTGATTATTTCTGTTGTTAGATCCTGAATGATATTTTCATGAAGTGTAGTAATGAGTTGATAATTGCCGAAGAGTGTATCATGAAACGAAGAGCGCCGTGACGGTTCTATAGTATTTTGAGATAAAAGAAGAGGTAACGAGAAAGAGTGTCGTATGCTGATAAGTTGATTTAGATAGCGTTGTTCGTTATTGAGGAATGCTTCTATTGTCATTTGGTATTGTTGGGAATCTAACGTAACGTTGTTGGATGTTGAGATATCATCCTATAATAAAAGATCAGCAGGGTGTTTTTTTTATGTGTGTGTGTGTTACCATTACAAAAGGAAATTGTTTTTGGTTTGGGCAAGACGACGAATAACAAGCTATGTTGCCTTGCTTACATGAGGGTGAATAGCAGCTTGTGAAGTTAAATAGAATAGCCTGTATTGAGTTATCGTGAACAAGAAAGACATTTTTTGATACAGGAACAAGTATTCGATATTGTATAAACGTGTCAAAAAGATACGTTTTCAGCTCTTGTGTTTCCAATTCTAATCTTGCTAGAACAGAGCTGCAGGCATTCTACATAACCAGGTTAAAGAAGAATGTAATATAATAGTTACAAACAATTTTAGTTTCTACCAGTGCTTCTGACTTTGTTATTTGTGCATATTGAGCTTCTTCAACAAATAGTTTAGTTATAAAAGTTAAACATCCATTTTGGGACTAAAATAGTAAAATTAATGCTGTTACTTTTCAATAAAAAAAGACCCTTACGTTATTATCAAACATTGGGAACAAAATAGAAAAAGGGAAGTGGGAGAAAAAAGAGGGGAAAAAAAAATAAACTTTATTGTTGTTTATAATACAAAGATACAAATCAGCCCCAAAATGGCAAACGATTGCCATGGACCATAACATCTTCACTTTTAAGCATTAAAAAGTCACACAGGAGAGTTAAATTAGATATAGAAATGTGCCACGAAACAAGCCATTCTCAAAAGGATGAAGGGTTTAACTTTTATTTTGATCCAAGAAACTTATTGTAGATAGCTGATGTTTGCGTTTTGTGTGTACTTTGAATGCCAGTCTATCATTTTACAGCAAGACTGCCTAAACAAGCTACGATCAAATGGCTGTACCAGATGTGCAACTTGATTGAAAATAAATGGGAGTGGAAAACAATAGCACGCTTTTTTTCAAGTGTCTAATTTACTTTGATGATTAACTAACTGGTACAAGTTTCTGATACTTAACTAGAGTATTTTTCATACATTGCGCCATTAGCTCATTAAGATAGTGTTAAATTCTCAAGACCTATATGTAGTTTTCAGCTTTTGTGATGATATGCGATTAATCCTACTAACATTAAATGTCAACTCTTTTGTATGCGCACCAGTCAAGTTACCAAACCTGGTAAGGAATTGACTGTAGCGATCTACGTTAATAATGCCCACTGAGTAGAAATGAGTAGTGTGAGCAGAAGTTGAGACACTGTCATGAAAGAGATGTACCGTATTTCCAACTGTCAATACCAACGGCATCATCTCTTTACTCCCATGCTGATAAAGCTACTGGCCTTACAAAGAAACAAGAATGGAAGGCACTTGAAATTCTCATCAATAATTTTCAGGTATAAAAGACGAACATCTTTGTCAGCCTTACCGTCCTCAATACAATTTCGACATATAATTGTAGCTTTGCGGTTATGCAACTTGTCAAAATTACACGTGAATGATATGTATGGGATATTTGATACAGCGTGTTCGTCACGGTATTCATCGACTGTATATATTATTTGAAACGCACCACTTTGGAAAAGGAACAAAACGAGCAAATAGTAGGTGAAAGATTGCCGAGAATTATACTGTACAACTTGTCACAATCATCCTTTACCAGAGATGAACCAGGCAATCTTCAAGGAGTTCCTAAAATATGAGGTTATTGTACATTTCCAATAGAATTTTGTCAAAGTCGTTGGACGACATTTTTGTTGAATACAGCGCTGGCTACCCAAGATAAAAAGCAATGTCTTGGCAGTTCAAATATGGTACCGTATCAATGAAATAAAAGCCGCTATTGTGACTATTAAAAGCCATTGTATTTGGAGTTATAAGGAAAGGTATTGTAGAAGGATAAAACGTACAAACTGACTTTGTCTTCCAGATCTTTATAGTCCACCTCGAACATACCACTATTATTAATGACAGTTGTTTCATCGTTGATTAATCTTTTGAGCGGCGTAAAGGAGCGTTTGATACGTGAAGACAGTTTTAGTACTAACTTGGGCGATGGTAGTATCTTTAGTAGAGCGTGAAAGTAACTTGATGCCACGATCAGATGTTTTTGTATAGTGATGTATTGTATAATACGTATCGGAGCTGATAAACAAGACTTGGTTTGTCTTTATAACGCGATAAAAGGCTGCTACTGCATTGTTGTAATCCTAATGCTGGTGTCTCAGAGGTGAGAATTTTACTTTGTACAGCCTAAATATATCATACTTGCTTTAGTAAGGTTATAATCATCATTTCAGCCATTTTCGACAATCAAAAAACTATAAAGATATCTGGCACTGATACAGTTCGGAGAACCACTTGACTATTGATAGCCTCTCACAGAGCTCTTCTTGCGGGTTTTAGAAATTGAGGAGTTTTGCCAGCGGATACTATCAAGGCATACGTGGACACAGTGCGTTAAATGTTTCTTCTAGATTTGGAAGGGAAAAAAGAGATCAACTTTGCTTCTATAAATGGAATAATTTTTTCCGAAATTTCATGACTAATCCCAAGGGGCAAACATTCTCCTTCTTTCCATTTATATCTGAACTTTGACAAAGCAAGATGGGAAAATTCTAAAAGCAGATCTTATTTTTATTGTTTTTTTTATTGGAGATATCGGGTGGTGAAGGAGGAGGGAATTGTGTATTATTTAAGCACGGTTGCGAATTTCGGCCAATTTATCAGCAATTTGCTGTAAGAAATCTTCAGTAGTAGAGTAGTGTTCAGTAGTCATTCTATAAAAATATAATATGAATAAACACAATTCATTTCCAATCACTTGTTTACTTACTGTTTGCCATAGATAATTAAAGCCAAATCCTTAGTCATATGCTTGTCAACTTCAATAGTTTCAATACAAGCAGCTTCCAAATCATTGGAGAATTTGAGCAATTCAGCATTGTCGTCTAACTTTGCGCGGTGAGCAAGACCGCGGGTCCAAGCAAAGATAGAGGCAATAGGGTTGGTGGAAGTCTTGTTACCCTTTTGGTGCTCTCTGTAATGTCTAGTAACAGTACCGTGAGCAGCTTCAGCTTCCACAGTCTTACCATCGGGCGTGTAAAGAACAGAAGTCATGAGGCCAAGAGAACCATAACCTTGAGCGACAATATCAGATTGCACGTCACCATCATAGTTCTTGGTAGCCCAAATGAAGTTACCATTAGACTTCAAGGCTTGAGCAACCATATCATCAATTAAACGATGTTCGTACCAAATACCAGCAGCTTCGAATTGGGACTTGTATTCCTTTTGATAAATTTCTTCAAAGATATCCTTGAAACGGCCATCGTAAGCCTTCAAAATAGTATTTTTGGTACTCAAGTATAAAGGCATCTTGCGTTCTAAAGCAAGACGGAAACAAGCATGTCCGAAGCCAATGATGGATTCATCGGTATTATACATGGCTAAACCAACACCTCCTGACTTTTCAAAGTTGAATACTTCAAGCTTCTTGGGTTCAGAACCGTCAGCAGGAGTATATACAATTTCAAACTTACCGGGACCAGGTGCAACAAAGTCAGTGGCACGATACTATAGAGTCAAAATTAAATTTAGAAATAATTAACATATAAAGATTGAATAGTGGTTGGTTTTACCTGGTCACCGTGAGCATGTCTACCGATGATGATGGGATTAGTCCATCCAGGAACAAGCTTAGGAAGAGTCTTGACGACGATAGGTTCACGGAAAACAGTACCGTTCAAGATATTACGGATAGTACCATTAGGAGACTTCCACATCTTCTTGAGGTTAAATTCTTTAATTTTAATATTAAACATGATGTTTGCTTACTTATATAATGCTGGCAATGACCTACCTTCAACACGAGCTTCATCGGGAGTAATAGTGGCACATTTAATACCAACATTGTACTTTTTGATGGCTTCAGCGGCATCAATAGTGACTTGATCGTCAGTCTAAAAAAGGGAAGAATAATTAGAAACGCAAATTTTGTAAAAGTTATTGATATTACAGCATCACGGTTTTCGACACTAAGATCATAGTATTTGATATCAATATCGAGATAAGGTAAGATAAGTTTATCCTTGATGAGTTGCCATATAATTCTGGTCATCTCATCACCATCAAGATCAACAACAGGATTCTTTACAACGATTTTCCCAGCCATATTTTGTATGTATTTTTTTCTTTAAAAGAGGGAAAGAAGAGGAAAAACGAAATATAGAAATATGAATTGATTTTAAATTAGTAAAAAAAACAAGTCACTAGTAAGAAAGGCAGAGAGTACTTTGACAATTGCATCTATAATCTAATGTATAAATATAATGGTGGTTGGTGTTTCTCAGGGTCATGCAAAGTTTCCTAAAATCCTACCCCGCATTTTCATGACGGAGCTGACCGGATTATCTTTAATTGATTATCCGCTTTGAATAGGGAAGTTGCATGTGAATACTCATAATGAATAAAAGCAATATCTTGTCTTTAAGGGAAGCATCATACCAAAGTCACAATTCTTTCCATTGTGTATAAATTAGAGGGCTTTATTTCTCAGGTATTTCCATTCTTTTTTTCATTTCCATTTTTACTATATGCTGGTTCGAATCAAACGTTTTTTCTGATAAATTAGTATTAATTCTTTTAGTAATGTATAAGGCACGGTGAAGGGGCACTCTTTCTTTCCAGCGAACTTTATTGCTTGGCTGGAAGACGACCCGAAAAGCTGAAGTCGATCATTTTAATGAAGGAGGAGGTCTCTGATTGATATTGGCAAACTGAAGCGTGCTCTCTGTATACTATATACATTAATGCGTATAGGTAGTGTGGGAACCATCTAAAGTGTTGCCATGTCTACCTTGTTTATTCCCCGGTACATGACGTCTTTTGTACAAAAAAAGATAAATAAGACTAAGAGCAATTGTGCCTTAACAGCTCGTGTGTGATGTGGTAACTGGGATTTAATAACTGAGATGGAAATTTATAGATAGACATTTTGTATTGACTGATTGAGTAGAGTATGACCTCAAAAGCAATTTACTTCTCACCTAATAGTTTCTAAATATCCACAAGTCCTGATTTCAGCAAATATCCCTATGAAAAAATACATTCACAGTCTATTTATATTTTTCAGGTGCCCAGAATCACGGTACCTGATTTCCAAGCAAGCGTAAAGTGCCTATATTTCTAAAAAGACATGGAATTGATTGGCTGTGACATTGCTTGTTGTGTATTTGGTGATTCTGTTTGCATTATGTGTACAAATAAACTTTCTCACGTCAGAATACGAATATGTACCACAACAGCACAGTACTTCCACTGCCATTTGAGGACATTTTTTTTTTTTAAAAAAAAAACATTGATCGAAATTGAGAAACCAATTTGTCACTTTTCTTAGAAGAATCATTTGGTCGTTTTTTTAAGAGTTTATAAGGGCATTTTATTTTGACACTTTTCAAACTGATTTTACCGAATATTGAATAATCGGTACAGCCTTACTAGCCTCAATTATCCTAGTAAAAAGAGTTTCTATATCACTAAGCTACTAGGTTCGTCTTAATTAGCTTTTATAATTGATCAAAATCGTTCGATTGGCTTTTAATTCTGATGAGTAGGGTGAAGGCTACACTGGGGTGTAACCTCGCTGCATGATTACGCATTGGATCAATCATTTCAGGGACATGAATTAGATCATTATCCATAGTGATAAAGTATCCTTTCATTTCTGAAAACTCATCCATGATATCCATGGTATCACTAATGAACTGAAGATAGTAGTGTTCACTTGTAGTACACTTAGGTACAGACAATTGATCCTCGGATGCTCTTCTTTTTGTAGCTCCTACTACTTCCCTTCTCTTCAAATTTCCAGACTCTCTTACAGAATTTTTTTTAAATTCGTTCTTTATAAAAATCTGGCTGCTATAACAACCAAAAACAGAAGAAGGGATAACAATGTAAAAAACACTGTCCAGAACGAAGAGTCGAGATCTACAATATTCCTATCTATTTACATCTTTGCTCCCCTCCCAAATCACATTCACTATCCATAAAAAGAAGAAAGAGCTCGATTTATTCAAGAACAGGACATAAACAAACACGCAAACTGATGCAAATGTTGCTAGTGGAAAAGATAAAGTTTTCAAAATGGCTGCAGTAGATGAACAAGCGTATTGTAGCTTGTTGAAAAGGATGAGATCTTGTTTGAAAATACCAGCCCAGGAACCATAATCAAGAATTATGCGGAGAAAAGATTACTACCGCACTATAAATCCTGGCTAATTCTTGGTACACGTATTATTTTCATGTACTTTTTCAAAAAATTGCGATTTTGCTAAATGCACACGTTTATTACACGTAGGTTTCTGCTGAATCTTTACTGAGCATTAAATGCATCCTTTGTATAATATATCTAGCTGTTATTGAGACAATGAACCCTATTTATTGGCATAGTCATAGAACAAAGAGACATAAGCAATTTGATAAACCGACACAGATGCAGCTGTAGTAAATGAAGACCTGCACTCCACAACCATGGAAAAGCCAAAATTCCCTTGGTCGTTTTTGGTTGATGGGATGTTTGAAGCGGAACTCGTCAAGATAAAAGGGCAATCAATAATGTGGAGTCAGCCCACTGGAAAACTGTGACGTGTCTTAAAGAAGACGTAACTAGCAAGAATGAGAACTAGCTGTTGTGACCATTGATGAAGATAAAACTTTCACTGATGGCAACAGATGTCAGATAATTAACTACAAGATAGCAAGTTACCTACAACGGTGACAGTGTATAACTGGTCTGCAAAACTTGCGATACAATGCAACTACAGTACGGTAATAACGAGATACGCAAATATTATGATGACAATTGATTTACCGATTTGGAGGAGAAACAGGTGTCCACATGCTTTTACATATGCAACAACGATAATTACATATGCAATGCCTTTGGCGGTACCCAATCCTGTGTCATTTGTGTTCTAAAGTAGCTGCCAAACAAACGAAAGCGAGACCCCCAATCACAACTTGTAACAGCTCTTCTGCCATGAGGATTTGGAAGCTTTCTCTATACCTTCGTCTTTTTGCGCTCGACTAGATAATTACATCATGGTGAAGGTCCTCCTCTTGTTTCCAAGGTGGCAATTTGGTCATACAAGTCTTAAATCTATGGTATCTGTGCTGTCTCTCTCTTTTCTCCCTTCTATACTGTTATTTTAGTACAATTTACATTCTTTTTTTAATGTGACCCAATCAAGTATTATATGCTTTGTTAGAATCAACACATCTTTTGTTTTATTTTCATGTGTTAGAAAACACTAGCCAATCAAATATTCATATGCCAGAGTTTATTTATTCCAAAGATTGGGGTATAACGAAACATACAAAAAAAAAATAGTTTTAGGCTGGTTCCTTTTTTTTTTTTTTTTTTAGCTTTGTTGTAGTATTATGTCCCTTCAACAACGTAATACTGTAAAGACAACAGTTGATTATGACTCTCATGAAAGGAATGAAGAATCAATTACTTTGCTAAAGAATGAGCCTCGAAAATTAACTTTAAGTTGGAATGAAATTCCTGCTTGGATGCAAGACAATGTCTATATTACAGCAGGCTACAGACCACAACTGAATAGTTACTGGGAATGTATCAAGAGCTTAGGCTATCTCCATAATGAAAGTGGTAAAGTAGAGTCATATTCTAATTAATTTCGTATTTAAAATAACCCCTCTTTAAAGTGAATATCTGGAGCCATTTGCTGACATTTATATTATTTGTTGGCTTGGGAGTGCATTTTTTGTTATATACACCATTCGAAAAAAGCTTGACAGCGTTCGATATCACTTATTTCTTTTTGTTTATTGCTGGTGCCTTACTGTGTCTAGGATTCAGTGCAAGTTTTCATTGTTTTTCTGCACACTCTGAAAAAGTATGTTCCACTTGGAATCGATGCGATTATGCCGGAATCACTTGTTTAATTGTGTAAGTAGTAAAAGCGAATCATTTAGTGGAAGCACTCACACTTTATTTTTATGTTTAGTGGCTCATTTTTCCCTGTAATTTATTATGGCTTCCATTGTCATCATCTTCTTCAAGGTAAAAAAAAAAACTAGATGTGTCTTTCTAAGTGAATTCATCTTATATATAGTGATCTACTTATCAATTATATGCATCTTGGGAGCAATTACTGTAAGTATAAACAGGCGTGTATATGTATAATATGCTCATGATTGTACTGATTAGGCTGCTGTTACATTGATGAAGCATTTCCGCACACCTGCCTATAGATGGGTTAGAGCGACACTTTTCATGGCATTGGGTTTATTTGGTGTAATTCCTACAATTCACGGTATTTTAGTTTATGGAGTAAGGCTGCTTTGGTTTGTCTTACTAGAATATGGTTTACCTAATATTGCTTGTTAGGCTGATAATGCATTCAAGACTATCTCATTGGGTCACATGTGTATCATGGCATGTACATATATTGGTGGTGCCTTAATTTATGGATGTCGTTTCCCTGAGAGAACTATGCCCGGGAAATTTAACCTATTTGTAAGTATCTATGTGTAGGATCATCAATTCATCAATTCATTATTTTGGTGTTACAGGGCGCATCACATCAGATATTCCATTTTTGTGTCAGTATTGCTGTGTTTGCCCATTATTTGGGTGTTATGAGTGCTATGGCATTCTGGCATGATGTCTCCAACGAAACTTTTTGTCAAACATTACTATTCGCTTAAATAATAAAGTGGCTTATACCCATTGTTTAATAGTTATAAAAAGTCTGTGGTTGTTCCTGTATTACCTACTTTCTGATTTACCATGTCACTTTGTTTTGCATATCGTCACACAACAATGTTTTATAATTTCAAAAAAAAAAAGAAATAGGTTTCAATGAAAGTCTTATTGTTTTTTTTTTTTTTTTTTTACAGACTGCCCGGATTGAATGACAGCATACAATAAAAGAAACAATAAATGAATAAGTAACTAAAACCTTTTTATGCTGACATTAATAATAGATAGGCTAAACATACAACATGAGCATTTCTTACTACGCTATATAGGACCTTTTCTAAATGTCTATTATAAAGTCTTTGATATCGCTAGTATGGTTATTACTTATTGCTACAATATCATGATAATGCACCCTTTTTCTTTTTTATTTGATTATTTTTTTAAGCTTCCGAATAAAAAATCACACCATTTAGGTACTTTACACTCATCTTCGGTGTACTAGACCGAACGCGCGTATAAAAAGCTTTTTTTTTTTTTCTTTACATACACGTCCTTTTTTTTTTTTTGTTATTGTTCTGACTAAAAGATGAATAGTGTTATTAACGCATTAGCTAAGCCCTGGGATATGGGCTGGGTTGAGACTCAATGGGAAGAGCTTTACAGAGGACGCAATCCTTTGATTGTTACTGGTGTTCTTGCTTTTGTTATGCATGAACTTGTCTATTTCGGTCGTTTCCTTCCTTTTCTTCTTTGCGATTATATTCCTTGGTTCAAGCAATTCAAAATCCAACCCAACAAAGTGAATACAACGGATGACTATTGGAAATGTACCAAAGAAGTTCTTTATGTCCATTTTGTTTATGAAGCCCCTCTTATTTTCTTGTTCCATCCTATGGCTACTTTCTTGGGTATGAATGTATCTGCCCCTTTCCCTGAATGGTAAGTCTATATGTATGTGAGTGTTATGCGATATCGTTGTGATTAAATGCTTTCTCTCTATAGGAGATACATTTGGCCTCAAATTGCAATTTTCTTTGTTTTTGAAGATACTTTCCATTATGCTGTCCATAGATTAATGCACTGGCCACCTCTTTACAAAGCAATTCACAAGGTTCATCACGAATATGCTGCTCCTTTCGGTATCGCTGCTGAATACGCTCACCCCTTAGAAACTTCTATTCTTGGCTTTGGTACAATTGGGGGTCCACTTGTTTACCATTTCATTCAAACACGTTATTTCCACGCTGGTCGTAACTGGGAGCTTCATCTTTTCACTATGCTCTTCTGGATTGTTTGCCGTCTTTTCCAAGCTATTGATTGTCATTCTGGGTATGATTTCCCTTGGTCTCTTCGTCATTTTATTCCTTTCTGGGCTGGTGCTGATCACCACGATTATCATCATATGGCTTTTGTTGGTAACTATGCTTCTTCTTTCCGTTGGTGGGATTATCTCCTTGGTACTGACACCAAATACCGTGCTTACCGCGCTCGTCAAGCTGAAGAAAAGCGTATTCAAAAGAAGAAGGGATTGTAAACACATACAAAAAAAAAAAAAAAAAGAACAACCTCATTATTTATACACAAATCAAACATATAATGCATATTTAAAATTCATGATTCTTTGTAATTTTTCCTAATTTGACTGTTACCCTCTTTCGAAACCTTGCAATGATCCTTTAATAACATTTACCGGCTATGTATTTGAAACCTTAGGTTTAAATAAAAATATTCTGTTATAGACAATATGTTCTGATACTTGCCTTGAAAATACTTTAAAAGGCTCTGGAAAGTATGCGTCACTGAGTATAAAGTATATATAAATGTCTTGTTATGTATTAAAACTGTCTTGGTTGACGTCTTATTACCACCCAGCTGTATTGACTCAGAGTGTACACAAAATATATATTATCAAGAAAGCAACCATTTTTATTATAGACATATATGTATATTTAAACGCCTGGATTGAAGACAGGTGGCCGTCTTGCATTCTCCCAAAAGAGTGATCTTAGTCGAACACTTAATGAATGAAATAACAGTACTCGTCGACTAGGGGGTGGCACAATGCGTTGTATGCGATGTTCGCCAATATAACCTTGATTATCAAACTTGTAAATAAACACACCCTCTATATCTCTAACACGTTCCTCTGGCTGGAAAAAAGTTGGGTTACTAATGCCTCGTAACTTCCACCTCACTTCCAAATTCTTCACAACACCTTTGGCTTTAAGGTCTCTTTCAGCTTGTTCAATAGATGAGAACGAAAGATTTCCCGGAACGTCATAGTCATCATCTTCTACGTTGATATCGTTTGGAAGAACCCGCATCCTTGTTATTTCCAGTAAAATATCATCGAAATACAATCGTGTGCTCCATTTCAACATCCCCGCAATACCCAAGTACGCTGTACGACCATGAATCGACAGTTTGGTATAGTGGGGGTCTGATAAAATAATATTTGGTGAGTAAATAGAGTGTTCTGTTAGTCCATTCTTAAAAAAGTGAGGTATGTCGTCCTGTAATGTCGCAATAGCTATTAAAATGAAACAGGGTCAGTTTCAGAAAACTAAAATGACTTGAAGGGTCTACCATATCCAACTCGTAATTCATATTCCTTTGGTCTATTGTAACTTTCCAAATGTCGGATAGGCATTGCGTAAAGTAAACGTGGCTTTTTAACTATGTTGGTTGTTGTTCTTTTTAAATGAAAGACACTTTTTGAAGCTAACATGTTTAACTGAATTATGCAAAAAAAAAAAAAAAAAAAATATTTTCTAAAAATCCCTGAAGTTTTTTCTGTAAACAGAGTCACTTTCAAGAAATTTATTCAAGCCAGTATATCATGTCATGTTAATATGGCTCACATTGCAAAATGTCATTATTAACTTGAATTGCGTGAATGCTATGAGTCTGTGGTCATTGTCATTGAAATCACTGGTTACTGCACTTTTTATAAGTAAATATCCTTATTATTCCCCTCTGTTTCTAACAGTAACGAGATGAATAACCCTGTCTGGCATTTATTCTAGAAAGAGAGCGGTAAATACTGTAAGAAGTTAGCAAGTGGAATGCCATAAATGTACACATTTTTTGTTTTTTTGTCAGTTTTGAGTAATAGTGTGTAAGTACAAATGTTAATATGGACGACTATGCATTCACTATTATCGTCACTTACTATTTAAAGAATGACACTTCTCTACATTATTGATGAAAACATGGAAATGTACAAAAATGTTGAGTACAGCATTCGATATCCAACAAGGAAAGCCTATAGGGCTCTTGGTGGAATTAATTGGACCTATCTTTGAAAACACAAGTACCTCGGTTGACTGGTTGACTCCCAGAAGCGTGAACGCATTGACTATATTCTTTTTGGACAACTTTAAACCATGACTTAAACGACCTTATCTAGTCTAAAAGAAAGTTGTGGCAACTGAAAATTTGACGGTTTTATTAGGGCAACAAGAAGAGAGCTCGAAGCTGTATTTTTTGAGACACTTGTATCAAAGTCTAACAATATCTACAAAGTTTCTCAGTTGCTAAAGACACCTGTCTCCCAAGCGTGCTCTTCGATTGGCATTTTTCATCACACACGGAGGACCAGCTCCTTGTACTAGCTTTTGTATTCAGGTGCAAGAATGGTGATTTATCCCTTTTTTCTCGATCAGCCATTTGCAGCTACTACAGTGAAAAAAGATTGTGAACTTACATTCACTTGGACTGCTTCTCGAGTCGAAGGTCATTCAAACTATTCTAGCTATGTCAATAATACCTTTCAAAAAGACGCTGAGAAGTTTCAATCCTTGTGCAAATAACATCAAAGCGATGGAATGATGAAAGGAACCGATTTGGTAGAAGAGGTTTTGTTTTTAAACGTAGGCGACAAAATTGCCCATAAAATAGATGTTAGGGATGCCTTTTTTTTTTTTTTTTTTTAAAGCAAACGAATTGGAAATGTATGGGTGTCATTGTTGTATATAGTTGTGTGCTTCTTCACTTTTGTGCTCCGTCCAGTAACAAGATTGCTCAGGGGTCAAAAGACGCTTTAAAAATTCTATGACAATAATTACTTTCTTGTTAGGATATTGAGAGGGAGGTCAGTGCTTCTATAGTGCATGTACATATGACTGGCTTCTCAGAAATTAAGCATTTCTTAATGACAAGTGGGGGCATATGATAAACCATTACACGATATAATAATACATGTGCCACCTTTGTGATTCTCATCGTCTTGAACCTATTGTATTTCATAGTGAAGTTAAATACTAACTGAAGTCAGCTTATGCATTCAGGTAGTATAAACAAATACAAGCACCTATAAAAACCAGGATTATACCAAGTTATAAGAGTAGTTTTTAAGCTTCTGTAAAAATAAAGATTCATTCTATTTACCTGATGGTCAGCAAATATATAAGTACTTTTGTCCTTAATAGAGTTAAGGGTCCCCTTTCTCTTTTGAAAGTTTCCTAACGTATTATTCATGCTCTAGTTTCACAAAGATATGCTCTTTGCTGGTATTATTCTTTGTATAGTTAAAATAGCAGTCCATTCCTTATTGTTATTATACTCGTTAGGATTTAAACAAACAAAAGGAGTGTTTTAACAAACTATTTTCCTATCTCTTATTTCACTCGTATCAAATGCAACTAATTTTCCTTTGCAGCCAAAATCTAAGCAATTTTGGGAATCACGTGAAAGAACTACGGCTTTTCATTAAAAAGAAAAAATTTTTTTTTCAAGTTCTTTTTTCTCTTTTTACAAACAACTCTTTTTTTTTTTTTACAACTACATTAAACTTCTTTAAGAAACTATAAAAAAGAAAGTACAAAAAACCTCTTTACAACCTTTTGTTCTTTTCTTTTTTTTTTAATTCTTATTTTAAAGTTTTTTTTTTTTCCTCTTTTTTTTTCTTTTCTTTTTTTTTTTTTTTTCTTTTTTTTTCACTGATTTTCTTAATTTTGCTCTTTTAAAAGATCAAACTTAGAAAAGAAGAAAAACAAAAAAAAACTTCTTTTGGAAACAACAAAAAAAAAATGTTGCCAACACAGTTGTTTACACCACCTTCATCCACAGTAATGAAGAAGACGATTGGTACAACAAATACTCAACAACTTGCAGAATTTGCTTCATCCATGGTCTTTTTAATGTGGCATGCAAGAAAGATTACTAAAACTTTAGTATCAGAAAGATCTTATTCACCTTCACTGGTCGGAAATGATTTGGCTTATCTTATGTGGCAATCAAGAAAGCCTATGACTAAAGCACACCACTACTCTCCTCTTGGCGATAATTCATCATTTTCTTATACTGCTAGTCCTGCATTCAAGAAGTTTTGCTTCCAGGTAAAATACCCAACAAAGGGGGAGAAAAAATGAGTCATTGACCACAAATTTTTTTTTTTTTAGGTTCTTACAGCTACACAATTACAAGAATCAGCAGTCTATCTTTCATTGAAATATATCGCCATTTTATTGCAATCCAATCCATCTATTGAAGGAGCAGAGGGATCAGAATATCGATTATTCATTGTAGCTCTAATGCTGGGTAAGCTTGTTCATTGTGCATATAATTGCTGTGTTGTTAACCTTTTATAAATCAGCAAATAAGTTTTTAGATGATAATACATTTACAAACAAAACGTGGTCAGATGTGAGTGGAATGAAAGTATACGATTTGAATATAATGGAAGCAGAATTTCTCGAAGCTTTGGACTACAATTTATTTGTTCGTGAACATGAATTCAATATTTGGAAAAGATTATTAGAAGAATGTTATCATAGAAATCAACTCTCTTATTATGACAGTCCTCAACAAAGACAACAATTGGTTATGTTAACCTTACAATCACTTGGCTTGTATCAAGGAAACTATCTCTATGATGCAGCTGCTAGATATCAACTGGAAAATTCACAAAAGAGATATCAACACTTTTTACAATCTTCCACTTCTAACCAATTACCTTATGTTATGCAACCACCTGTCCTTGGTTTTCATAATGCATGCGGTTTTGATTACCCTATCACAAACCTCTCTCAGTCCTCATGGGATCCTCTAGCTTACAGTTTAAACCGTTGTCAAGATTATTTCTCTTCATCTTCTTATGCTGCTACTAGTAGACCTATCTCTTGGGGCAATTACAACTAAAAAATAGTCTGACTATTTTATAGCGATCTTCTCTCAACCCTTTTTTTTTTTTTTTTCACTTTTTTTTTTGCTTGACCATTTTTATTCTTTCTCCTACTCTTCTTTTTTTTTTATATATAATAATCCCCTTATAATTTATCTATTTATCGTAGACAAAAAAAGAAAAACAAAAAAAAAAAAAAAAAAAAAAATGATTAAACAAAAAAAAAAAAAACAAAAAAAAATTAAAATCTTCTCCAAGCAAAACAAATGGACTTCTTCTTTTGTGTTTAATAATAAGGTAAAGTACAACTAAAGAATATAGGTTGAAGGCATTCCGAAACAGCCAATGTCTTGACTTTTTTAGTAAAAGGAAGATTTCGTCTTAGACCATGAAGAGTATCTCTCTTTTTGAAAGTGAGGAGACCAATAACTTTAGAAAGTTCGCGTATAATTGTTGGTATGTCCAAACAAATGCCCATTGTCATGGTAACAATGAGAAGAAACCCGCTGAATAATGATACACACGTCCAACGTTTTCTTTGAGGTGTTACTGATAATTTTCCTGCTTGCTTCGTTGAAGAACACCACAATATAAGTTACCTTTAGAGTGTTTCCTCGTTTAATTGCTTTCCATTTAAAAAAAGTGTTGTCAGTTTGTGAACTTTGTTGTCTTTCTTTGGTTCCGCTTTAAAAAGAATAGTCATTGTAAAAGAGAAAAAAAAAAGCCTTGGAAAGGTAGTCAAAATAAAAATACACAAAAAAGTTTATTACTGTTCAAGTTGTTTTTCAACTCGTTTTAATTTTCTTCTAATATCTGAATCTACTATATCATTATTTAAATCTTGTTCAATGACTTCTTTTGCAAGTTCTGGCTTATTCAGTTTCAATAAACTATCAACTAGTTTGAAATAGGTGTTTTTATCTGCCTTTTCGCCTGTTTCTTCCTCCATCGTTGTAATATACCTTCTTGCTTTAGCGATTTTACCTTGTTTAGCTATCACTTCAATCAAGTTTTCATAAACCTCCTTGCTGGGCTTCATCCCACGTGATCGCATGGACTTGAATAGCTTCTCTGCAATATTCCCATACCGCTGATGTTTCGTCGCTGCATCCAACAAGATCTTAAACGTCAATCCATTACAATGAATCGGCTTGTTTTTTTCTGTTGGGAATAAACGCCCCCGATCGTTCTTAAGAAAGACATCAGCTGCTGTTTGCACATTAGTACGATCCAGTAAATACGTCAAAGCCATATTGTTCAAAAACACCTGATCGCCACCTGTCGACTCGACTAACAATTTATCAAACAAACTCTTTTGTATTCCATCCTCCTTGTGTTGTTCATAAATGCTGATCATAGTACGCAGCGTAGTTTGATCCGGTTGAACATTGACAAGTTTCATGTGTTTTAAAATCTCAAAGATCTTGTCTTTGATGTTCTCTTTTTCTTCGAGCGCCACCGTACGCATCAACAGGTTAAAATCGACCACATCGGGACCCTTGGTAAGAGACGCCATGCCTTGAAACGCAGCCTTGGCAGACGTAAGATCATTACGGGATAAATAACAAGCAATCAAAGAGGTCAGGCCTTCATGGGTAACATTGAGTTGCAATCGTTCACTTGCAGCAAAAATGCGCTCAAACATCCGCAGATCACCCGTCTGCGCCGATAGGCCAAACAAAGTACGCGCGGCCAATCGCGCCACCGACGGCTTGACATGGTTGTCAAAGAGAGACTCGACTTCGTGCGCCATTGCATGTGCCAGTGTGAATTCTTTAGAATGGACCAAACACCGCAACACATGTACGCGGGTCTCGGGGTGAATCGTAGCAGCGGCAGGGTATCGTTGTTGTTTACAGTATTTATAGAGTCGCATCGCATCCACGTGGTATTTTGATTTTGCAGCTTGAACCACCAGTGTTTCTAAGAGGGGAAAAGGGAGCTGAACCTGGTGAGCCTCGACCGTCTCCCACACTTTGACGGCATACGTGATGTTTTTCCTCGCCAAGTACCATTCGATCAGTCGCTTAGCCACCAGTTGTGTGCTCGCCGTATCCTTCATATACAGTGTGTCCTCCAAAAGCTTCTGGACGGTGTGTGTTTGTCCTGTAAAGAGACCCTTGTTGACCAAGTGTCGAATAACAACGTGTGTACTCATGCCAAAGTATCGCTTGCGTCCGTAGATGAGTCGCATGTCGTTCAATCGCCACTTTCGAAGGCTGTCCATGGCAAATAGGGTGAGTGCTTGATCGAGCAATTCGCGATCACTATCCAAACTGTGACGAGAGACGAGTTGTGTAAGATCAGACCCCGGGTGATGGTGGCGCAAGAACTGCGCTGCTTTTTCCAAGTCACCTCGACCGAGATGACACAGCACAACGGATTGCACCATGTCGCTTGTATAGGTGGTAATATGGTCGAGCCAAAAGTTAATCCTGTCTAGTTGGTTGTCGTGTTTTGCTAATGCACGGATGACTGCCTCGTAGGAAGCTGAAGACACTTGCTGCTGCTGATCGACAACGGCTTCTCGAAGGAGCTTTTCTGCCACATCGACCCAACCAAGCTCAGTGGCTATATAGATCATGTTTTCCAAATCCTTTGTACGAAATGAGAGTTGAGGGAATAACTGGCCCGCTTTCCAATCCTCGAAAATCTGATAGACGTGAAAAAAGGCGCCATTAGACTGAGGATCGTCTGGATTTTTTGATAAAAAATAAGACACAAGACGATCCAGGTCAGGTTGTGTTAATTGGCTGAATAATCCAGGTTGCTGATGTTTGATCCAGTTGTAATTTTTAAGTAATCGTTTTCGAAATTCTCGTCGAGCAATGGTTGTTTGAGGTGAATAGGAATCGTGTTTCTTGGGAGGGATCTGGTATAGTTCGTTGCGAAAGATATCAAACGGGTTCGTTTTTTGTTTGTTGGTAATAACGGGCGTGGATAAGTAACGACGTGGTAGCAGTAGGATGGGGGTAGTTCGTTTTTTTAATAAACAATCATGACATATTTTTATCAAGAGTCTTTGTGATTTCCAGCCCTCTCTAGGTATTGACTGGAATGACATTGAAAGTTTACTAAAAAAAAAAAAAAAAAAAAAAAAAATTATAAAGGAAAGCTGGGTTCCCTTTCAAGTGTCAAAAACTAACTTTACCCCCCTAGAAAGCTTTACATTTTTTTTTAGGGCAGGGCCATACCTTTCAAGAAAAAAAATTTTCTATGAGATATGATTGGCTGTTCAGTCGCTCAATGAAAATTGTGAGGTCATCTGTAGCTTTGCCAAAATCATTGTTGAAAGGCTTGTCCCTCTAACTGTTCTCAAAACAATGAATCCTATTCTCACCATAATAAATTGGCTATCATAAAAGAAAAAACCACAACCAAGTCCACAGACTGGCGACATTTTCTTTTCTTATTTATAAATAAAAGCAGTTTTCTTTTTTTTTTTTTGGGATCACTCTTATTGTATACATACATGCATTATGCAGACCATAATATTTGAGAAGGGAATTTGCCAAAAAGTGGCAGTATGATGTGTTCTTTATAACCGTTATGCTCTTAAACTGCTGCTTTTTATAAAAGAACGTTTGTCATATCTCGATTTAAGGGGGGTTTAGCTTTGCTTTATTGATTTTACACAGAAGTTAATACAATATGCTGATTATTTAGTTCTCTTTTAAAGGTAGCTACTTGTTGAGAAAACCTTTCTCTATCTTTAGAGCTAATTGTCCATTCAATCGTCCCTTCCATTAATTTGCTCAATTCCTATTATAATGAACGCATCAATACGAAATGAGCACATCTCTCTCTTTTTCTTTCTTTTTACCTTTGTCACGAATTCTCTACGTTCGGGTAACTGGTGTGAAATGACTTGTTCTGTAAATTTCAAGGCAACCTAACAAACAAAGTAAGTTAATCATTACGTTTATTGTCATCATCTTTTTTTTTTTTTTCATACGTTCGGGTCAAGCAATACTAAGGCATATAGAGGCCTTGACAGTTGCCAACACACATCTTGATGATCATCAAATAAGACCAACCCAAACACATGGGTCAATAGTTGGGGCACGATGTAGCATCTAAAATAATATTCCAGCGCCCACGCTACCTTTTTCTTCTTTTCGTTGTTGCTAACAAAGGAACAGACGTGGAGGATGATAGCACAAGCATGACCTCGTATACGTGTATCATCGGATTCGATGCCCAGCTTACAGGACTGAATGATGTACAAAAATGCTTCTGGGGAGAGTTGATTGTTGCAGTAATACATCTGTTCCGAAGAGAACGTCTCGAGTAAGGCGAAATAACGTAAGGCGAGTTTGGGATAAGTCATCATATCAGCGAGTGGAATGTGAAGGATCATCTGGATCATCATGGAAAAAGCAGTGTGGATAGCATTATCGTTGTAAAGCCAAAAGACACCAAAGTTGATATAATTCCCGCCCAAGCAACGCGTGAGGATATCAAAACAGATGGAGATGCCTTTGTAGGCCGTGTCGTCATAAGCATTTTTTGAGGTATCCGCAAGCATTGAGGATTCACCAAAAGAGGAAAGGATCTGACTGACATCTCTGAATAATAAAATACTATTGGCAGAAGAGCTGTCTAAATTCAAGCGTTGGTTCTTGTTGTGTACGAGTTCTTGTAAAAACTTCAATAATACTAGAGGGGGAGACGATGACCATGCTTGAACTCCTTTGATCAAGATAGACATATAATCCGGGTAAAACCAATTGAAAAACATCAAATAATGTTTACGACTTGTAATGGGTGTAATCAATCCACGCAGATCAAGAAATATGTTTTCAAGAGACATCTACATGCAAGACAGATAATCAATAAAAAGGAGAGTTATAGACTCTATTTATTTTCTACCTGATTTCGCTGGAATTCTTCCAGTGTATTCATTGTGGCAAACTGATTCAGTCTCGCTTCAAATGACTTTATGAACTCAATAAAGTCTTTCTCACCATCCAAAGATGACTCGTCTTGGATAAACAAGAGCTTACTCACTATTTGGTAATACAAGACGCGCTCTTTGTTGGGAATAGACACTGGATGATTTCGAAGTAAACTTAGGGTTGATTCCATTTTTCGAAGAGTCCTTAAAGAACTATATCCACTCGCTAATTCATTCAATAAAAGCAATGATTTTCGAACTAATAAAGATGAGCTTGGTTTTTGAAGATGACTCGTGCTATCATGGTACTATGAGTTACATGCTCTATATTACTTTTTCTTCCTTACATTTTGCGCATCACAATGTTTAACAGATCTCCTTCTGAATCGATACCATAAATATCGTTCAACACTTTATACAAAGGCTTGGAAGCTTCACCTACATAAGATTTCTTGAACTGCGTAAAAAAATATATAATGGCTAGGTCGAGCTTTTCATCATTGTTGGTTTCGTCCATGATTAAAAGTACTTTGGCGACTAACTTTCCATCGGCCTCATCAAAATTTTCGTTCCTCACATACGGCTAGTATTTATGTTAGTATGTAGCTTTTTTCATTTGTCTATATTAACTTACTGGTCTACTGCCTATAAAACCAGCCATCATATAGATAAACAAAGCCTGTTTTTTCTTCAATAGATTGCTATATGCCATGGATTCCTTTTATACAACATATATATATATATATATATATAACATAAATCATGCCTTGATATTATATATATAGTATACCTCTTCAAACATATTCAAAAGTATTGTAGATGATTGATCATATTGACAACGAGCCATTTCACTCAACATATTAAGGGAATCAATCCATTTTTCTTCATCCTCTATAGTATCTGTATTGTTGTAAGCAACCTATATTCTCCTCTCTCTCTTAATTGTATACCTTCTGCATAGACTGTAATAAATGCCTGAGTTAATTCCACGGAAAGCCGTTTCAATAGATTGGTTAGTGTTTCCGATAAATAATGACTGTAACTCATGTTTTGTATAAGACGAGACCAGAACCCCAACAAATAATCATAACAAGCATCCTCCTGTGATAATAATGTTGTTTTTGTAAACTCTGCCATGTTCTGAATCCATTGCATGTAATTGGATTTAGCTGCCATTTCACTTAGGGGGGCATTTGCTCTGAAGCGATACAGCAACCTGCAGCATCGAGTGATATCGTCGTTGTCGTTTGTAATGCGTTGAATACCTTGCATCATCGTATCGAGAAATTTGTTTTTTTCTTCATCGTTTGTAAAGAGTGATTTTCGAGTAGCTGATAGAAGGATTAAGCAATCCATAATAATAGTAGAATGATCTTCTCGCCATGTATCATAAGCTTGAAAGAATGTAGAAACGAGGTGATCTTGTTCATACAAAGACTTCCAATCAGAAGGAATCTATATTCTATTTTGTTTATATGCGCAACTCTTCTACTATTCCCTATAATACATTACCTGAACTGTGCTAGTTTCTTCAGCTGATTCATCCATATTAATACTTGTAAAATCATAAGATAAACACTTGTAAAGTAAATCCAGGGTAACTTCCTTGGTTCGATTTTCTTGATCAGCTGATATATGTATGTATATATATATATATAAAAAAAAAAAAAGCTTAAATACTAGTGCATGCATATAATACATAAGCATACGTTTATCAAACAAGAGAGTCTTGTTAATAAGGTCTTTAAATAATTGATAGGCAGTTTTAACTATATCATGTAATTGTGTATCTCTAAATCCCGCTGCTACAAAAGAATGTAATTCATTGGTATTCATTTAAGGTTTTTTTTTTTTTTTTTTTTTTTTGGCTGATGATGACTGTACCTGCTTTTTTAAACTTGATAGCATATTTTGGCAATTTGGGGACTGTATTTAAATCTTGTATTATGATAGATAATAAGTGTAAACCAACAATACGATGATCCGCAGAAGACTAAAAAAAGAATTAAAAAAGATGTTGTTTAAAAAGAGTATACATACATACATTTAAGAAGAATTGATGAATATCTTTATAAACATGCTGATAGGCTTCTATATCCAACCAACCAAATTGAGTAATTAAAGCCAAGACACTTGCAAGTTGTGTCATGACAAAAGGTTGTAAATCAGGATGAAGATAAGCGTACTCTAATAAGAATGTACCTATAATAGTGTTATTTTGTTATATCCCACTTCTTATTGTTTTTATATGTACGTAGTTGAATTTTTGTTTCAGTATTAAAAAAAGTAAATTGATCCAAAACAAGTTGTTTCAACCTTGAAAAACAAAAAACTTGCACATATGGATTTGGAGAGTTTTCTAATAATATTCTTAAGGCATTTGCAGTATCAATAGGCGTATTAATAGGAAAAGAAGGTATATTTGTCTTTATACTAGTTGTCGTAGTAAAAGTGGGAAAACTAGTTTCTAATATACTCTGTACTTGCTCTCTTTCATTTGAACTCTTTGGATTATACAACTCTTGACACAAGTTGGAAAAATAATCAACAACACTCATCTTTATTTAAAGAAAGAAAGAAAAAAAAAAAAGAAAAGAAAAGATTAGAATGAGCATTTTATGATGTAACTCACACTTTTCCCAAAAATTTGCCCTGGTGTCACGACTGTAATGTTGTGTTCAGAAGTTTAAATGTCATTTTTTTTTTTTTTTTTTTCCTTCTTTCGGGACTCTAATCAAACATATATGAAATCCCAAACTCGATTTCTCATCATCATTTCCCTTTTTTTCTTCTCTTCATAATCATGTCTGACACCTCACAAAAACGTAAACAAAAAAAAAAAAAAAAAAAAAAAAA
>JNEK01001390.1:0-29627 GCA_000697295.1 Mucor indicus B7402 | reverse complement strand
TTTTTTTTTTTTTTGTTTTTTTTTTTTTTTTTTTTTTTTTTTTTTTATTTCATAACAAAAATTTAAAAAATTCTTTTTGACATACCGTATTATATTTTCTTGAACTTTTGTACAATGATGCAATGAATTTAAAAAAAAAAAAAAAAAAGAAAAGAAAAGAAAAAGGGTGTGTGTGTGTGGAGGGAGTACAATAAATATTTATAAAGAAGAGAATTGTTGTGTAATGAAAGAAATAAAGGATATAACAGGGAAATAAAAAGTAAATGCTATTGACAGTGTAACTTCTTTAAAGAAGTGTCATCAGCAGTATCGGATAGTTTTCTTTTTAAACCTGTGGTAGAAGGTGGTGTAGTAAGCACATTACATGATATTATTGGGCTATTATAACTTGGTGGAGACATGAAAGGGTTGTTCTGTTGTGGTTGAGAAGAAGGTGGTGAAGGGTAATCACTTGCAGCGTGTTTCATAGTAGTTTGTTGTTGTTGTTGTTGTTGTTGTTGTTTAATACCTTTTTGAATACTTGCATGCAATCGAGTATACCATTGATCAAAAGTCGGCTTACTAATATAAAGCTTATAATCAATCAATTTTAAAAAAGCCATTTCCGCAGCATTGATCTCTTTAATATCAAGTCCAGTGATTTTTGACCAAGCTTTGTTGTGATAGTTTTTATCATGAAGATATTTTGAGGCGACCATTAAAGAAGCTAAAAACATGCGTCGTCCACAGCACATCAAATCGTCTAATGGTGTACTGGTCTGCATCTTGATACGTTGTAACAGCTTTTCATGTACAATGTTTTTGACTCGAAAAATATAAAATAAGCTGATTTGAACGGTCGAATAAGTCGCTTTTGATCTTTTTAATATCTCGTTACAAAATCCTCTTGTTGGCATAACTTTGGTTTTTTGATGTTCAATCAAAAATTTCGGTTGCCAAATAGAATCAATAACCTTTGCAAATGTATCTAATGTTTATCAAAAATTTTAATCAATTAATTCCAAAAATTAAAATATGGTGACATTATTTCTTTATATAGAAATAGAGTCATGTTGAGATAACTTTACCCACTAAGTTTTCAATCATGAGTGTTCTTTCTTGAGCCGATGAATTTATAAATTGTTGATATTTTTCGCAAGGTTGTTCTGAATATTTACAACTTAAAGGTGTAATATTATAGTTAGTTGTTGTCGCTGTTGTTGTACCCATAAAGGGCTCAGCATTAATTTCAGTTGCTGCGGACGAGGGTCGTCCGATATGTGTTGGTACGAGTAATTCATTTGCCATTGGTTTTTTTTTTTTTTTTCTTTTTACTTCTTTTTCTCTTCTTTTTCTTTTTAAAGACTTTAATGTTTGCTGGTTTGTTGTTGGGTGAAAAAAGGGGTTGTCGTTGTTCTTATTATACTTTTTTTTTTTTGCTGTTATTTATAAAGATTGAATATACATCGAATGGTGTTTGTTGATAAGTGTTGTTTTATTGAGTTGAGGTTTAGAAGCAGGTGTAAAATTCCATTAAAAAAAAACCAATCTCGAAGTGGCAAAGAGAAAAACAAAAAAAGAAGAGAAAAAAAAGAAGAAAAAAAAATTTTAAAAAACACAAAATTGAGAAAATGTTACGCAGCTAAAAATATCCCATGATTGGTTCAAATCATAAAAAAAAAGTTTTTTCAACCAATCATATAGTGGCGCAGCAACCCTAGATTTTGATGACGTCCATCTTGGCGCCCGTTATACCTACTTTGAGTTCAGACAATGTTAATTATTTTTTAGGCAAATCAAAATTGATTTTTAGATTATCGGCTTACCTCTTTTGAATGAAGCATAAAAGGAAATTCAGTATAGATGCCATAATACAGCAGCAGGATATCTATAACAACAAAGAAGATGAAAGCCATAAACCTTTAATATCTTTTTGGAGAAGCAAGGCATGAACTTTATCTTTAAAGTTCAAAGATAGACTCACATGGGTTGTTTTCCCTTCTAATCAACGTTTTTTTATGCTTCTCACACCTATTTATAAAAAAAAGTTTTGTATTACAATAGGTATTAGCGATAAGTTGCTTCACTCTTTTCCGATTCTTATAATTTATGACACTCTATATTCGAAACTACTTTGTATCGTACTTTTATTCTTTCTTTTTAGGCAATTGCAGTACTATTTTCTTGGTTTCTATGGCACTATTCAACAAAAACAAGTCTTACAATTAGGAGATTTTTACGCGGACTGTAACGGTACATTGTTTTATAGCTTCCTATCACTAGTAAAACACAAGCATTTAAAAGAACAGCCAACCATTGAATCCAGAATGAGCAGGTAACGACTAGTTATCTGAAATTTTGTTGAAAAATGTCTACCAAAGTATCTATTAGCAAAAGTAACTATTAGACAGCACATAACAACTAAGCTTTTCTTTTTTTGTTTAACTACGTAACCAAATGTCAGTATTAATTACTAACAGAATGCTATATATTAATTGGACAATTTGTACTTTACATTATTGATAACACGATTATCTATAGAAGGAACTGTCTAGTTATCTGAATTGGGGTGATGAAAATTATACAAAAAAAGTTAGTTCAGGTACATTGAACCTTAAAATATATAAAAGCTTATCATGTTTGTGGATCGATATAAAATACATCCTAAAGCTCGAAACGGTAATAGTTAAACATGCATACTTGCAGTAACAATTGATATCGAGAGTAAGAGATAAACTTTGGTGATCTGTTGCCTCTAAAGTTATTAACTATAACATGTATATAGCTTATTGCAAGTTACAGTATTTTCGGAAAAGGGTGGGCATTATGTACAAAGGATTCTTTGATCTACCGGATACTGGATTTCAATTAAAATCAGAGGCATGTTAGTTTCAGTTCACTTCAGCTCGCGGCGTCTGGTCTGCTATTTACAGTAAACTAGAGAGCGAACAATCAGATTTATCATATCTGGGACACTTGATAACATTTTGTTCATGAGGTTTTCATTTCAAAGGTTGCTTGAAACCTTCTATAACTACATTCTTAAAAAAGTCACAACTCAAGAAGCGATTCTTAACTCACAGTGTTGAATGGACATATCAAGTGAAAGAATGGTTACTGCCACCATTTCTTTCTATTTACTAATCTTACCTTTTGTTGCTCAAGGGTGAGCAAGAAGATGCAATGGAATATGTTATGATGGATAGGCCGTCTATTAATCAAACATGTAACTACATTAATGAATTCTCAGCACATTTTATCGTTTTTTAGGGTCAATTTGATTTAGTGGCATTTTCTTTTATTTCACAGTGACCCTAAGTCATGGAAGCTGCTATTCTTAGTACTATAAATTCTGTTATTAAAGCTGAACCTCGGTATCACAGAATATGATACTGAATTAGGTGATGATGAGTGTGGTCAGACGCTTAAAACTGCTGCTTTAGGTAATTGCGTGTTTTAAAAACGTAAAACAAAGAATTCTCATAAAGCTTTGCTTAGCTACTAACAACTTTCATCGGCTGTTCTATATGTCTAAGGGGGTTACATCTTCTGGTATCTTTTTTCAACGCTTTAGTTATTAGTTAGTTGGGGCTGGATTACACAAATATGCCAAGGAAGAAGAAGTGGATTGTTCTGCTGCACGTGTAACTGATTGTACATTGATGAATTACACTCTAACATGAATACAGAAGATTTGTCTTCCAAGTTATCTTATCTTTTGATAAGGGAAGTTTTGGATTCTGGCAGGTGCATAATATTGTTTAAATAATATATATATATATAGGAAGACTTTATTATAAGAGCACATGATTGGAGGGGAATATTTATATGTATATATACAACACAATAATTTTAACTATCGAGTATTGGTAAAAAGTTGCCTATAATTACAGTCTAAGTCAAAGTTAGTAGCAAGCCCCTCTTTTCTTCTTTACTGTTTTTACCGGTCTAAAAAGGGAAAAGATGAGAACTTTTTTTTTTTTCAGTGAGAAAAATTAAAATAGATACTTTACATGTTAAATTTGTCTCTTCTCACGGTAAAAGAAAAGCAACAAGACATGGAAATCATATTTTTCGTTTTTTCTACTTCTCCTTTTTTATATAACACACAAGACGTTAACACTGCTTTTTGCTTTGGATCAAATGCTATATTTCCATATTTCTGTACAACATTAAAAATGAATGAATGAGGTCACATGACGTGTTATAGGTATAGGGGTTACCTCCCAATAATCCACAATTGAATCTTCTGTCATTATCTCATAAATACATAGTTGACCCTAAATGTTATTAAGAAATGGGTGGCTCTATGTAATAAGTGTTTTTCTTACATCTCGTAATTTGTCAAAAGGTACATTGATCAAGTCAGCAAATTCTTTGTTGCCTTTATATATTTCCCCTGTACGTCTCCATAAACAAGCAGGAATAGCCATTGCGCTAAATACTCTATCATAATCTAATAAAAGTCGTTCGAATGCTTCTTCTACAAGTATAAGGTCAATGTCCGTCAGAGATTGCGCTACATGACGAAAGTTGGGTCTAAACATTCCCATTACGTTAAGTATACGTTGTCTGCTTTCTGTTGACATGCTAAAATATTCAAATGAGTATTAAAAAAAAAGGGGGCATTTTGTAAGATACAAGTCTTACTGTTGATCCATGTAGCGTTGTAGTCTAGCATATCCATTGACGTAATTATATGGTTTTAGAAAGCCAGCTTGATATTTAGCATTAATGACTTCATTTAATCGGTCTTCAATGAGACCATCTTTAGGATCAGCTGCGGTTAAGAAAAATTGGTCCTGATAATTTGTTGTCTGTTTACTATTACTATTATTATAAATCAGCTCCTTATTCCTAATGATATGACTATTATTTAATTATTACTTTAGTCGTAAATCTTCTTCACTTTTTAGCAGCACTACTAATATAGGTAGGGTGAGAAAAATCATAATAATAAATAATAATCATTGTACCATGATGTTCACTAAGCTGGCTACTTTGACTACTATTACTACTGCTGCTGTTTTTTCTATTATTATTGCTATCCCAATTCTTAGGTTCATCGTAACACATATCGCCCATATTTCTATTTAAACAACTTTGACAAGGACGACCTGAATATACTATTTTAACTCTTTTCTCCTTTTATTAATTTATATAGTCATTTCTCACCTCCATCACAAGTCATATGAGCATTTTTACAATGAATACAAGCTAAAGTAATTATTATTGTTATTATGGAAAGATTCACTATACAATTATTGAAATTAAATCGAACCTAAAATTGCTGTTGTGTTGCCTATTAAAAATATATCTGGATCAATTAAAGACATTTTTTTTTATCAAAGGAAAAAGAAAGAAGGAAAAAAAAAAAAAAAAAAAGAAAAAAAAAAAAAAAAAAAAAGAGAGAGAGAGGGAGGGAGGGAGAAGTTGTTTGTTGTGATACCAGTTTTTTTTTAATGTTCGCAGTCATAATATAGTTGCATATTGCTCTATAACCTTGGGAAACAGCACAACCAATTATTCCCAGCTTTTTCAAAAAGGGAAAATACCGTTTAAATTGTAACTTTGTGGAGGCATAAAAACCATCCGGCTGGTGTGTTACAAAAAGATATGATTGGCGGTCGGTTCATGCAAAGGCAAACAAAATTGGACTTTAATAAGCCTCCCCCAAATCAGCAGCTTACATGAAAAAAAGTGAGGCAAGCCCAACTATTACTGCGGAAAATAGTGTGAAAGGTTAGGAGATTCTCAGCTCTTTGAAAAACGTCTCAAGTTATTAATCATTATATTCAGGTCTTAACTACCCACAGGAACAAAGCCAAAAGATGACAGCACATGTCCTGAAATATATTATATTTACTATTCTTTCTTTTATTTTACTTTGAGAAACAAAGAACTCTTCCTTTTATTAGAGGCTCGTACCGACTCGATAATCTAACAATAAATGGCGGCGATACACAAAACGCAACAATACCGGAAGTCTGTCCATCTACATCCTCCATCAACCTGAGATCCAAAGGTTGTTTTCCTTCTCTTACATCTACTGCTGTAATACACACTTCATGTCCCTTGATGGAAGACCCCAATGCCATTGTATACTCCACCAACTCCCTCAATTGCTTACTATAAGAACTTGCTTGCTGCGTCTTTGTATCTAAAAAGAAGGCCGGGTAGGCTTTTTGCAGCCCTTTATAAACATGATGCCAATTCCGTTCTGCGCTCTTTTTCCACACCGCTTCTTGATTCTTCTGTAGTCTCACTATTTCTTGCCGTAACTGTATAGAGAAAATAAACGCATGATTGTTAGTGTTTTTCTCAAACCATTGTTGAAGTGTAACAATATCTTTATTTAGACTCGAAGAAAGACCGGGAAAGAAACTGATGTTGAGGCTTTGTACAAGTACGTCCATGATGAATTTTTCGGTCAGCATTTGGATACGTGCAGGTGTTAATGGGACCCCTAGTTTTTGTATGGGGCTCTGGAGGTTGACCCAAAGCAAACTCAATTTCTCGCTCGTCACGATGGGCTCTGCATGAGGCAGTAATTCTTTCACCAAGACATGTATTCTATGTTGAAGTGCACGTAGTTTATGGGAAATGGATTGAATGTCATCGTCCTCTGAAAACCTTAAAGAGCGAAGATGTGCTCGGTATTTGAGTTCAAGTATTTCTTTGTCTTGTGATTTTTGTTTGATTTTTTTATGCGTTTTAACGAGTTGTTCCTGAAGTTTTATCACGTCTGCAGAATACATAGATTTTTGCATGTCTAGCTCGTTTAGAAAATGACGTTGTTGTTGGATTAGGACGAGGAGAGAATCTGCATTTTTCACAGAAGTGTGTCTTGTCAGTTTATTGTTGGAGTCTATTTTATGTTAATTAATCCCGCACACTTTCTGGTAAAATGAATTTACTCATTACAAACGAGCTTTCATCAAAAATGTTGTGGTGTGAGCTTGCTACAGAATTGGATCGATAATAGGAATCAGGTTTCGCAGATCCACTCAAATTCTTTTTACTAGGCTTCTTTAAAAATAGTCTAGATATTTTACTAACACCACTTTTACTTTTGTCAACCTGCAAAAAAGAAGAACTGTTCATTTCTTGTAAAAAGAAGAAAAAAGACAACAAGGAGCATTTGAGCACATTATAAAAGTAGATAATGCACTCGGCTATTCATAATGGCCATGTTTGAAATATGTATAAAGAAATTTATTGTTGTATAACTAGTACATAAAGTCGTAGTCGTCATCATAAGAATTTGTATCAACAACTTTACCAGCAGCAGCCAATTGAGGTTTAGCTTTACCTTTACTCTTTTTAGTTGCTTCCTTGGCATCTCTTTGTTTATCGTTAGCAATAACAGTTAAAGAAGAAGAAATCTTTTTAACTGCTTGGTGGTCCAAAGGCACAGCAATGTCACGTAATAATTCATCAATAAACCATCCAAAATTAACCGATTTCTATATCCACACTGTTAATTCCAAGAGGCATCGTATCTACAAAAGCCTTACAGCAGAAGGTTTGATAAGATCAACCAAACGTTTACAGTAAGCATCCATTTCGACACGTGTCTTGGGATTCCATTCTTCGAGAGGTTTCTTTGTCATATCCTCGGCTAATCATCTTCATCAATACACCTGTTTTCCTCTTTCGAACCGTCACGTTATTACTTACAAATAGTAACACTACCGAAAAGATCAGTAGCATTGGCCATATCAGCCTCTAATTCCAGTTTACGTAAACGCTCTCTACGTGCATACTCATCCTCCACTTCTTCCTTGCCACCGCTCGCTTTCTTGGCTTCCATTTCCTGTCTCTTCTTTTCTTCAGCAGCTTGCTGTTTCTCAGCAATTTTTTGCTTTAAAGGAACTTTCTTTTTCAAGACAGGAGCGGGGGGGTTTTTTTTTTTTTTTTGGCCTCCTTTTTCTTTTCATCGTCGTCCCATTGATTTTTCTTTTTAGAGATAGCAACCTGAACCTCATTTTGGTCGTCTAATTCTAAATAACATGGTGTTAAGACAGTAATATACTTTAGGTCGAGTCATTTACCCCCCAATCACTCATGTTAAAATGTCAAAAATGCCATGCCAAAAAAAAAAAAAGGGGGAAATTTTATTGTGACAATTTTTATTTAGGAAGAGGTTCCTTGTTGATTCATCAAGGTTTGATGTTGTGCTTCACTTGCAGCTAATCTATACAAGTTGGTAACTCCTTTTAGGTTTATATAATTCACACAAAATGCCCGTATCTCTATAAAGTAATCTGTCATAAAAATCACTCGATTTTCAAGTAAAGATTGAATGAAACGTGCCACCTTTTTTTTTTTTTTGAATAGAAACATGAGCTATCTCTGTATACCGTTCTTTTTTTTTTTTTGTTACCTTACCTGCTTCACTTGTCTATCCTTTCGAAGCCCTTCATCCAACTGATCACATGACCTAATACAATTCGAAATAAAATGATGTATAAACTCTTGAGAGAGTTGTATCTTTTGATTGACTAGTATATGATGTATTGTTTCGACTGAATTAGTTGAAATAGGCGTATTCAGTAGCATTTGTAAATAATGTGGGGCATATTTAGTGTGTAGTAGTAATAAAGGTACAATATCTATAGCAAAAAACTGATTATAGTCAATCAAGTGAGGTAGTTGACGTGGTGGTATGCATTGGTCTAAAGGATAGTCGTCTAGTTGCTCATTTTTTAAAAGTTCAATTTCAGAAAGTGTAAGTGTTCGTTTAGTTGCTTGGGCGAGTAGATCGGCAACCTGCTGATTAATGATAATTAAGTCACTATTTGAAATGGTTTGTTACTTTTTTTTTTTAATTTATAAAAGAGAAAGAAAAAGTGTTTACGGATCATCTATTAATCGAGCAACTTTTAGTTTTAAGCTTTCGATTAAATTCTGCTCTTTTGTAACTGGTGGTAAATTATCGTTTGAAACTTCTGCAGGTAAAACGTGATCAAGCTATAAACAGAAATGAGGATATTGTTTTGTTTGTTGTAAAGAGAAAAAGGAGTTTACGTTTGGTAGAGAGTTTTCAAATATACAGTAAATAAAGTGTGTTTCGATTGAGGATGCTGGTAATTGGTCTACAAGTTGTAAGAAAAAAGTCAAGAATGGATTGTGGTCAATTGACTCATTTGAATAATAAGAGTGCAAGATGTATATTATCGATAAGCGAGTACTTGTCTTCTAATGTATACATTAAGTTTTTGTTTAACATGTCTTTATCTTTCTTTCACACCTGAGCATTATCGAATTCTAAAAAAGCAGAACAAGCAGCAGCAAAGGGATCTTGGTTATTCGACTCTTGTTTTTTACGAAAGCTCGTAACTATTTCAGAAAAAGTCTTTTCTGTGTCTATCATTTATACAAGAAAGAGGAAGAAGAAGAAAAAAAAAAATGGAGAAAAGACGAAGATTTCCCTTTTCGGAAATCCCACAATGCACTGCTGCAGCAGAACAGTAATACTGTCAGTGGTGTAAATTATTATATTAGTATTAAGTATGAATATAAGTAGGTGGAGGGGGTAATAATGTTACAACTGGATGCGCATGACCATCTACATTAGTTTGGATTTCAAAAAAGTGATCATTGGGTAAACTAAATTTTCTTTGCTCTAGTAATGCTTGTTGAATCATCCGTCTTCTTTCTATTTCAAACTGCTTTTCCAGTTTCTCTATCCTTTCTTCTTCTTTACGCCGCCTTACATTTACAATAACAACTAAAATGATATAAACAAGCAATGGTATCCACAATGCTTGGAAGCCTTTTGGTAGCCCACTTAGTGCTACTGAAACAATTCCCAAGATCAATAAAGACAAAATCCAAACCAGCATAAATACACCCTTGAATTGTGTCAATACGCATGATTGAAAAGCATACTTGTAATTCATACATAGGGTATCGTCGTCGTCTTCTCCTTGTTGTCGTTGTTGTACATTGAATACCAGTCGGCTCATACCATTACGTAGACGACTCTGTCGACGATAATAAGCATTGAGTTCTTGTACTATTTCAGAATACCGTAATCGACCGTCTACATTATTATGAATACTTGTATCATCCGTATCTGCTTCACTCGTAGTGGAGTTAGGTGAGATATAAGATGGTGGTTTTGAAGGTGTTATATAAATATCCTCTATAGTACTATCAACAGGACGACGCCAATAACCATAGTTCGTCCCCTCATTCTCTTCATCAACAACGGTCATTGTTTAAAGTAATGACATTACTACTGAGCAGGAAAAAAAAAAAAAAGAGAGGAATACAAATGATAAGTGAACAAAAGAAAAACGGGACAACTATTTCTCCTTGAGCTATGAGTGGTGGAGGCATAAACTTGTGCCTCTCTTGACGTTGTTTTTTCTTTTTTTGGGCTTCCTGCGCTAAGCTATATACGGACCATGCGTATTTTGATAATAGCTGAGTCACTTTCCAACGTAAAGAATATGCTTATCTGTTAACTATAACTAATTGATATGGATTTTTGAGACTTTAGGGATTCAAGCAAAGCTTTTTTCAGCTTTATCCGAGCTCCAATGGTGATCGAAAAATACGAAATAAGAAAGCTGAGTGTCCTAAAAAGGTCAATAAGCAGGTTTTTTACTACTGCCTAATCAAATCATCTATAACAATGCTATCGCTTTGCTCTTTGTTTTTGTAAAGAAAGCTGTGTAAATAACACAATGATAAAGAGGATGGATGTAATATTATTAATATGATTTTATTATGAAAGAAAAAAAATAAAAAGGGGTATCGTATAATTAAATAGAAAGTACAGTTGTTTCCAGAGAGTAATAATACATGTATGAATTAATAAACATCTACGCCAGTCCAGTTAGCAGTAGCTAAAGGACATTGATCAACAGAGGTACTGCTGTTACCCCACCAAGTAGGGAACTTGATTTCCGTATTTTGGAAAGCAAAGAAAATCACAATAGCGCAAATAGCAACGCCAGAATCCAAAGCAGCTGACAAAACATAGTTGTACTTTTTCCACCAAGCGTTGGCTCTTCTCTTAATATAGTAATTAAAGACAAAACCAATGAATGTCCAACAAGGAGCGACATTGGTGGGAGCAGGAGGATAAGGAGTGGGACCCAACATGAAACAAGGAATATTGATTTGAGCCACCCAACTGTTAGGGAACTTCTTGGCGTACAAGTAAATGGGAATAGGCAACAAGAAACCGCCTAACAAAAAGAAGGGAATACCGAAATAAAGAGAATCACGAGCAAAGAACTTGCCAGGACCAATTAAACCCCAAATAACAGAGGAAGCACCAAACAGACTAGCGTTGGGACATGTCCATGGGTAAGCAGCCTTTGTACAAATGTTTGGAATGGAATTCATCAAGTAATTCGTAGTGCCAAGAGAAACGAAAGAAGCAATAATGGTACCAACAATTTGGAATGTAAACATATCGCGAGGAGGAATCTTCATATAATGGCCCAACTTAAGATCTTGAGTGAACAATAAGGCTTGACGGACAGTGATGTAGCCATAGGTCTTGAAAATCATGTTACCAATGGGGTGGCCTGGGCGAATAGCACCATAAACCCATTCAGTAATCATAGAAATGGTAGGGGATTGAGATGTAATAGCAGTGATGATACCAATAGGTAAAAGCCAGATAAAAGCCAATACAATAGCAATGATAAGGGCCCACCAAGGGACATCGGAAGGATAGCAAACAACGGTGGCAAAACTAGCACCTAAAGCACAAAGGAACAAGGCAAGATACCACCAATCAGGAACCTCCTTATATCTATCCATCAATTTGGCATGAATGTCATCGTTGGCTTGGCGTGCACTTTTGATTCTGTTCCAGATATCTTTTCCATTGTACAAGATAGTATGAGTAACCATGGCACCTAAAGCAGCTAGACCTTGACCGTAACAAATGGCAAAAAAAGAAGTGATACGAATAGGAGAGTAATCCGCATAAGCTTGATCGTCCAAATATTGTTCAGGTGTCAAGACACGTGTACGATTGAATTCATTTCCCCAAATATCATATTGGTTTGTATTGTAAAAGGGGAACTTCTGGGCTTCCCAAGTATTCGTGTAGTAAAAAAGAGGAACCAAGAAATAGATGAAAAACACGAAACCAGCAAACATGTTGGCTTGGACGTACCAAGGAATTGCTAAAGGACTAGGATACCAAGCGGCTAGAGAAGACCAATCCAAGGTGAAGCTACCAATGCCGAGACCGTTAATGCCAGAACCAATTTGTGAGACGAGAACATTGTCAGGCTTTATCCAGCAAATCCAGGAGATTGAAGTAAAGATAGGGATAATGTAACCTGGGAAGAAATACCAACAAAAAGAACCAACAAAGAAGATGACAAAGAACTGATTACGTGAGAGCTTAAGACCAGGTGATGTAGCTTCTGCGTCTTGCACTTCTTTGGGAACTTCTTTGTGTAATGTGTGGAATAAAGTACCATTGACAAGGTTAATAGGCCAAACCATGGCAGCAGGACGGACAAGGAAACGACGCAAGACACCAGCAAAGCCAAAACCAATTAAACTGGTAGTCAAGACAAGAAGAATGCCACCGCCAAAACCCCAGTCTTGGTTGTAATAGAGTTTTTGAACGACAATAATATCAATAGCGTCAAATGAAGTAGCAGCAGCGTTCGCCATGACGGTGATCAAGACGTGCTCTTTCACGTTAAAAGGTCCGGGATTTAAATTAAAGCTAAAACGGCCCAATGGGAAGGTATATCGAGGTAAGAGTTTAGCTGACAATTTACCAGCAGGGAATGCTAACAATTGCACAACAATGACTTTAATAGTTAAAGGGTTTGCACGGAACCAGAAAAACTAGTAGAAAAAAAAAAAACAAATTTTAGTAAGCAACACAAACCGATTGGTTTATTCATATTTACTTGATTTGAAAACGAAATGGCTGCAGAAAAAACCATGCCCCAAAACCATGCTCTGAATGTTGAAGTTGGTAATGTGGGATCATCAGTAGGTGGAATACTGGATCGCACTTCTTCAATAGGTGAATCTTCGAGTGGATCAATTTCATGAACGGTTGCTTTTTCAATAGATCCGCCTTCAGAAAACGCTTCTGCATTGAAGACGTCACAGGGCTGGACGTCGTCTTGTGTTTTCTTTTCTGAATTCATAAAAAGGTATATAGTAAAAAAAATTAGAATTAAAGAAAAGTAACTGGAATAAAAATAAAAAAAAAAAAAAAGTACAGATTTTTTGCGTATTTATATGTAAGACAATTTTTTATGATCTATGGCAAACATTGACGGAGTTGCCTTGTGTGACACTAGCCAATAAAATTGTATTTACTGCTATGTCTAAAGTAGAGCACGCCATCATTCTCGAATAAGCACAGATCTCTTCTTCAAAACATAAAAAAATTTTATCTTTCTATCTGACGGTTACACTTGAACTCTATAATTTGTAATGATCTTCTTTTGACAGTAATGTTTACAAAGCAACAGCCTTGTGCAATGCGAGCAACAGTATCATGGCAACAGAAGCTGTACAGCAACAACCATAAATGAAAATGCAAAGGATCGTTGCCACGGCAATTAATTAGTAACGGAATGGAATTTTCCTCCGTCTTGAATTAATAATACTGCGAGGCGTTTAACTGCAAGAAACCTGTCGAAATATAACTTCCGTGCCTGTCTTGTTTTTAATTGGCTATCGGAGTTGCGTCATTTCTTGACAAAATTCATCATTGAACCCTTATTTCAGTGTAAATCATACTATGAATATGTCCTCTTAAAGCAATTTTACGTATCTAAAAACCAATATATTTAAGCAATAATGATGTCAACACCATGCCTTGTCTTTATGATTTTTTTTTTTCATAGAAAAAGCGAAAAATGCTTAAAAAGAACAGATCTTTTAACTGAGAGACCTGTTTTGAAAACAAAAAAAAAAGGGCTTGAATGTTGACGTTTGAGTTGTACGAATTTCTCACGAGTATCGTTCCATTTATTTAATCGAATAAAGAGTTTTGACAGCTTTGATGTTTTCTATCGATAATAGTCGATTGTGATTGGTCGAAAGGATCTACTCACCTCATCATGGAATATGGCTCTTTAAGATTATGCCTGGAATAGGACCAGCAACAGCAATAACAGGTTTTCCTATTAGAAATTGAAACAGATAGCTTGCCTGCAACTGCAAATTATACTGACTTCAATGCAACTGCTTGGCTTGCAAGTGCGAATGAGCTTATTTGTTGTTACACGAACTCCAAAATAAAGTTAAGACGAATGGATGTGATTCGCTATAAGTTTCCAGATATACGGTCGACTTTTAATGTACCTGATTTACGACTCAAACTCATATACTACTGGTTTCAATAACTTAAATAGGGTTAGAAATTGCCTTGAGATAATGATAATTTTGTTGGTATGCCTTTGCCCTCAATTCTTAGGGCATTTGAAAATCCACCAACTATTATCAGAATACAAGTTTTAGACTTTTTCAGCTGGTCAAGTATTCCTGGCTCTTTGAAAATAAAGTCAGAATGAGTCACACACGAGATAGGGAGCAGACAGTTCTGTAGTTCATTTCATAGTCACTGCATTTGTACATCTGGAAAAAGGGTAATAGATATCACGTCGTTTTACAAACATAATATAGAGTTTAACTCAAAAGACTGTGGGAGATAACGTTAGCTATGAGAACTAGAATCTGATGAGCCACAAGAAAAGATATCAAGTGGTGCAAGATGAAATGAATATAAGGTGTTATGTATATATTTCAAAAAAGTCTTTGTCCTCTAGGCCGTTTGCTGTGAGGCGGTAACCAAAGGCATCTTCTATGTATTTTTCTAATATATCTCACATATTAAGCTGGTCACACATTTCACGTACACAATGATCAAAAGAAGTATATCGGTTAGCCGTAAATTAGATGGTAAGAGTATTTAAACAAGACGTTCAGTACTATTCAAATTAATCAACTAACTACTAGCAGTTTTCTTTGTCTGAAGCTGAAAAAGAAAAGACACTGCTCTTCATAGGTATTGCAATGCTAGTCCAAGAATAGAAAGACAGTATTTGTAAGAATTAATAAGGCTCTATCTAAAGCAGAAATAGTAAAATCTCTCCGGTTTTAGCAGACAATATAGATAAAAGCGAGTATGTAATACAATAATAAAGCTATGAGACAAAAGTCAATGGCATATTTATCAAAATGTTGGGCTCATTGCTAACATTTATCTATATAGCTGTTACACATATAATACGGGAGAGCTTAAAATATGTACAATGGCTCTCATCTTATTTAATGGACGTATGTTATAGTAAACATTAAAAGCTTTCTGGGAAAACTACTGGTGTGAATTTTCTCATAGATTGACTTGCATTGAAGAAGCTTGTAACCAGCGTCAATGTTACTCTGTCTTTGGATGATCTTATGACGCCTTGGTGCAATCATTATTAATTATTGGTAGACGTAGTATTGGTGCGTTAAACCTACTGTCATGCTACATTCAAAGTATTCAGCCTGGCGATAGTTTGGGTCATCTTATTAATTTATGTAGGCAAAGAGAAAACAGGACTTATTTACTTTTCAATATAACGTCTATTATCTTTTTTTTTTTTTTTTTTTTTTTTTTTTTTTTTTTTAATATTATTTTCTCTGGCCCTAAATTTTTGAAGCATTTGCTTAGCCATTAGACTGATAGGGCCCATCTCAAGGTTTACATAGAGCAATAGTTTTTCTAACTTTTAAAGTAGAATTTCTCTGTTTTAATTTGCTGAAAAAAAAAAAAGAAATGGCGGGTGGGATGCTCTATTGTTAAAGTGGATTTTCTCTACCGGAAAAGCAGTGGAGGATTGATTGCATACTTTTGGAAGACCAAAGATTGGTGACCACCTCTTTCAATCATTAATTTTTGAGGCTTGTTTAAGTTTTCGGCTGATCAAGGCTTTCAATTCATTTATACATTTAAAATAGAGTGTTCTTTATACAGATGTTCTATTCTAACTCGTCATACTGGAATAAAAAGCAATAAATACGAGCGTTTCATTTTTGCCACCATTAGTTAAATAAACAAACCAATATTAAAAAGTACCTTTTCCATTCTAATGTCTTCATAATAAGAAAAGAGCGCCTTTACTATGCGTGATTGATTTGTGATTTTGACATTTTTCGCATAAATGTTGTGACTGCCCTTTAAACAAAATATTTTGTCCATAAAATCAGCTGCCAGCCAGCTTTCCTTCAAAAAAAAAAAAGTAACAAATGCCACGAAAAGCGAAAGGAAAAGGAAAACAAGTAGCCGATGCTGCTCCACCTGAGCAAGAAACTCAAAAAAAAATCGATGAATTTGAGGATTTAGATTTCACTGGCTTGTCAGGTCAGATTTTACCTGTTGAAGACGATGAAGAAGACGACGATCTTGAAAACGATCAAGACGACGATGAAGATAGCGACAATGATTCTCTCGATCAATGGATGCAAGAAGACGAAGTAGTTATTGAAGACGATGAAATCAAGTAAGAAAAAAGACATTCACTGCTACAATAATGACTAAAAGTATATTCTAGTAATTTGTTAAACTCAACGATAGAAAACCGTTCGAAATTAAAGACAGGTGGTTTAGATGAATTTGAAAGAGATATGGAAGAGTTCGATAAAAATTTAGCACTTACTACCGGTATTGGTGCTAATAAGATTAAAGGAGCTGCAAGAAAGAGAATCATGGCAGGTGAAGTGCGCCTTAGTCCTGAAGTGAAACGATTATTAGGTGAAGCAAACGCGCTATATATTGCTAGAGACTATGGTAGCGCCATTGATATTTTACAGAAAATTATTAAAGATCACCCTAATGCACACCCTGCTTGGAATACACTGGGTCTTGTTCATGAAGAACTAGGAAACAAATCAAAATCATTACAGTTAAGAATGGTAGCAGCTCACATGTGCAATGACGCTCACCTTTGGAAAGAACTTGCTCAAAAATCCATGTAAGTAGTGAAGAAGAAAAGAAAGAAATAAACTAAATCATTTGAATAGTGAAAACGATGCTATAAAGCAAGCTATTTATTGTTTTACAAAGGCGCTTATTATAGAACCATCTGATGTGGATGCATTGTGGGATCGATCTTTTCTTTTCAAGCAACTGGATCGTACAACAGATGCGATTGATGGCTTTACAAAGATTTTAGAGTATATGCCACACCATTTTAAAGTAATCAATGAATTGGCACAGTTGTATCGTGCACAAGGTAAAACAAAAGAAGCCATTAAAATGTATGAAGATGCCATTGCATATCACACCAGTAACCCTGATGATGATGAAGAAGAGGAAGAAGAAAATGAGGAAGAAGACGAATTTAGTGACAAACTTGGATATTCTGAAATCAATATGTTGAGTGAACTGTATCTCATTTTAAACGACTACAGAAGATCATTGGAAACAATTAAAACTGGTTTAAGACATGTACAGAAACGTCAAAATGAGACTTGGTGGGTAGATCGAGCGGACGATGATGATGAATATTTAGAGGAAGATGAATCTCGAACAGATTTTCCTATTGAATTGCGTGTTAGAATGGGTGTTTGCAGAACTTATCTAAATCAAGTTGAAATAGCATCAAAGCACTTTCAATATTTACTACAGTACCCCGCTACCACATACCCGGATTTGCACCAAGATATTGCTTATGCTTACTATGACAGACGACATTATGCCCTTGCGTTAAGTGTATTCCAGAAAATTATTGATGTCTCGGATGTAAAGAACCTTGCTTTATTACAGCAATGAAATATATTAAAAATAGCCTAATAGGAAGTTGAAGTCGACATGTTAATTAGAACTGCTGATTGTTATAGAGAAATTGGCGAGTTGGACACAGCAGTGATATTTTATGTGAATGGTAAGCATACCACTGATTGTAAGGAGATGACAATAGCTAAAATCTATTTTCCAGTGCTGGATGAACAACCCGAAAACTTGGACGTCTTAATGTCATTAGCTACAGTCTATGAAGAACAAGGAAAGGAAGAACAAGCACTTGAATTGGTTGATTTTGGTAAGTTGATCAATTTACAGTAAAGAGGAGAGATAGTTCAACAAAAACATAGTCATGAAAAAGAACCGTGAAATCCGTAAACAAAAGAGAGAAACTAATAAAAACAACGAAGAAGATGATGAAGGTACTACAGCATCAGAAAAATTAAATAAAGCTAGAGAAGCCCGAAGAGCCAAGTCCAAAAAATCATCCATTTTCGACGAACATCAACCCATTGGCATTACGCAAAAGGAAATGTACCGAAGAAGAAAAGAAGAATTACAACGCCAAGACGAAGAGTTATCATATTCCACTCTTGGCTTATTTGCCAAATTGGACGAGTTGGACAAACAAATTGGTTCTTCACTCATTAATTTGGATAAAGCGTTGATGCGAGACTATATGAGAAGTGCACAAGAATTATGGGAAGATTTCAGTAACACCAGTGCTTTTTACCCTGCTGAAAGAGTAAGCAGTTTATAGTTAACAAATGATACTTTATGCTTAACACGAAAATAGTCTACACGATTTCAAGGCTTTTATGCTCTCAGAAGGGGTAAAAGGCTACGAACTCGCGATAATATCAACTTGGAAGCGCGACATATGGCAAACCGTTTAAGATCTCGAGTTAAACAAGAAGATCATGAAAATATGGATATTGACGAAGAAGAAAGACAGATGATGGAAGAGGAAGAGAGGAACATACTTATGATTGAATCTACACATTTCCGCAATATACCATTTGACAAGTGGCTTAGAGTCTTTATTAAATATGCATACATGTTAGCACTTACATGGCGATCCAATGACGCCTATGAACTATTGAAAAGAGCTGTGGAAGCCAATGTTTTTTATCATGATATTCCAAAGAAAACAGCACTCAAATTAACGCTGATAGGTATAACATTGTGATATATAAAAAACTTTATATTAACATGGATATAGGTTGTGGTATTGTCAGTCAGAAAAATTACATTGTGCAGGAAGGAACACGTTGGTTGTGTAATTTTTACCAGTTTAGAAATGACCCTTTTAGAATCTACGCTGCAACTATAGATTCAGGTAATAAGGCTACCAATTCACATGGTGACTATAACCAGCTTAAATATTTGAGTCGTATAATGAGATTGATGGATGCACTTGTTGCTAATAAGCGTAAAGAAGATGGCAATGAAAACACAAGACTAGAAGAAATTCGAGAGTTGAATGATGCTATTTTGGCTATGAATGTGGATCCATCTACAGCCAATGAACAAAATTATAGTAGATTCTATCATATACCCGAGTCTGTGAAAAGGAAAAACGTTGTAACGATGGGCATTGACGCGCCTACTCAAGTGAACCCCTTGTTGATTAGTTTGTTTGGCCATATGATGAATTTGACAAAGAACCATCTTGCTGCAAGTTGTAAGTTGGAGGAGCTAGAATAGATAGGCATTAACTAACAGAGTAAATCATTAGTGTTTTATATGAGGGCTTATGCTGTTGCCCCTAAGGATCGTTTAAATACTTTATCACTAGGGTTGGCATTATTACATGTTGCTACAAGTCGTAAAGTACACAATAGACATATACAAGTCATGCAGGTAAAAATGATATAAAAAAAAAAGAGAGAGAGAGACTTGTTTTAAAAGGAATGTAGGGTATGATGTTTGTATTTGAATATGTGGCATTGACCGGACACACTCAAGAGTCTGAATATAATATGGCTAGAGCTTTCCATCTATTGGGATTAACTCACTTGGCAGTACCACACTATGAAAAGGTCCTTTGTATGCCACCCAAATCCAAACAAGCTGTTAAAAATGAAAGACCTGTTGACTCGGTGTATAAGTGGCCATTGAGTAAAGAAGAAGAAGAGGAATTAGAAGAAGAAGCAGATGACGATTCAGACCTTAAAAGAGAAGCTGCTTATAATTTACACTTGATTTATATAACTAGTGGCTCCATGAATTTGGCTCAAATCCTTTTAATGAAATATTGTTCCATTTAATCCGAAATATCGGCACTATAATTAAAACATACACAATATTACGTCAATCATGTTGCAATCCTTTTAGAGTTTTGTGTTACAAGGCACACAGATTTAATCTTGCTTACCAATGGAAAATATGGCAGCGCAACAAAGGGGATCAAGAAAAGAGCTGTTTGCTACCGAGTAAACTACTCTGCTATAATTTTGATTAAGAAAGATCTACAAGCTACATTGACTCACTACATAATGTTAGTCTTCAATTGACTCCGTTTTAAAAATTCCTGGGAAAAATGAATTCTGTTTTGTAGGGTATAATTTGTACCTTTTCTTTTTTTCGTCTTCTTCTCTACTTTTTTTTTTATAATGTCTACTTCAAAACTTCAAATTGTTGGTGCACCATTTTCAACATTCTCGCGTACAATGAGAATGGCTTTACGTTATGCCAAGATCGATTATGAGTTTGTTGAAACTTTGCCTCATTCCAAAGAAGCTTACAAACATAATCCTTTTGGCCGTATTCCTTCTTTGATATACAACGGTAAATCTATTTTCGAAACATTGGCTATCAAAGACTTCCTGGAAACAAAGTACGAGATCAATTTAACACCAAAGGACTTGGACAAGCGTCTTCAAATGGATCAAATTGTTAGTGCTTTAGGCGACTATATTTTTCACAAGATTATATTTGGTGTAGCTAAGACACGTGCCTATTATGAAGAAAAAAACAAAGCAGAAGAAGAAATTACCAAACTATTGGAGAAACCATTAAAGACTTCAGCTTCAATCCTTAAAGCATTCGACACCATCATTTCACAAGAAGGACCATTCTTGTGTGGGGAACAATTAACATGGGCCGATTATTTTGTGTATCCCGTTATGGCTGATTTATATTCTTTACCAGAAAGAGACTTCTTTAAGCAGCAAGCACCTATACTATTTAAATGGTTTGAAGAGTTCAAAGTACGCGAAGAAGTAGAATACACTTATCCTAATACTGTGGCGGATATGAGATCAAATTTATAGATGACTAATCACAATAAATTATCATTCAAAAATGAGTGACTAGTCAATATGGTTTGTTTAAACTTGGGCAGAGGACGATATAAAACAGGCCTATGAGCACTTGATGTTTCTTTTACTGCGTTGCCCTTGAAGGATTGCAGTGTTAGAGATATAAAGGGAAAATGCTGGAGGTTTACAACAATAATTGAGCAAAAGGTTAACGTAGGTGACTGCTTTACGGATATTTCCAAAAGTACACGTGACACCTAGTTTATGTCAGAAGCGGAAGGTCATAACAGATATGTAAAGAAGACTATTGCAAAAGAATTGGCTCCTACTAACTTGAAATAGACAACGGAATGTAAACAGAAAATGATGGTACAGAACGTGCAAACTGTGAATTGCTTTAATACAATACATTGTAACACTGCTAGTTACAAGCGTTTTGAAGTTAACTTGCAAAAAGCATTATTTCACTCTCTGTTTAGTAGTGGGTATAAAAGGTTATATTTGAGGAATGTTTCATGGCTAGTTTGTCCTCAAATAACTTAAATTGCGATTTTCTTTTTTATGTTTTTTTCTTTGTCTTCTTACCATGAAAGCACTTTCTCTCTTGACAATCTCTATCTCGCTTCTAACTAGAATCGAAGCAAAAACGCTTCTTTTTCCTGAACCACAGCAGGTCGATTGGCTCGGCACAGCTGTTACTATCGCCAGACATTTCGAGTTCCAGAACTTGGGAAATAGTCACATTGATAATGCCACAAAACGCTACTGGAATATAATCACAAAAGAGCGTTGGGTTCCTGTACAAGTCTCAACTGATAAATCTACAGTAAAATCAGCTGAAAACGAATTGGTGGGAATCCATTTCAACGTCACAGACAACAATGCAAAGCTTGACTACGGGATTGATGAATCTTACGTCCTGAATGTACCAGAAAACGGAGGGTATGCAACTATAGATGCTTCTACTTGGGTTGGCGCTATTCGAGCTTTAGAAACATTCTCACAACTAGTTGAATCAAGCAAAGATTATCGCCTAGTTGCTCATTCCGCTCACATCAAAGATGCTCCTATTTATCCTCACCGTGGTATTCTTTTAGACACGTCTCGCAACTTTTATCCCGTTGATGACATTCTGCGTATTCTTGATGCCCAGTCTTACAACAAAATGAACGTCTTACATTGGCACGCCACCGATTCCCAATCATGGCCCTTATATTTCAGGTCCCACCCAGAACTTTCAGAAAAAGGCGCTTATTCTACCAAAGAAGTCTACACGCCTCCCGATGTCCAAAAGATTATTTCTTATGCTGAAGAACGTGGTATCCGTGTCATTTTGGAACTAGATATGCCTGCCCATACTGCCTCTATCGGTGCATCTCACCCTGACTATTTGCTTTGCGCCAATGAATTTTGGAACAACTATGCTGCTGAACCGCCTGCCGGCCAATTGAATCCTCTCAGTGACAAAGTATACCAACTCGTTCAAGGCATTGTCCAGGAAGCAGCCCATGTTTTCCCAGATTCATTTTATCACACAGGTGGTGATGAAATTAAAACTTCGTGTTGGGAAGTCGATAAGTCATTAAACGAATACACTGCGAAACGTGGAATCACTACAAAGGAGCTTTGGTTTGAGTGGACAAACAAGTTACTCGATTTCGTGAATAAAGAAACAAAAAAGCGACCGATTATCTGGGAAGATCCCATTAAGGATGGTGGAAGCTATCCAAAAAATACCGTTGTTCAAACATGGCTTGCTAATCCATCACAATATACAGCTCTCGGTCACGATGTCATTGTTTCAAACTATGACTATTTCTATTTAGATTGCGGGCGTGGAGGTAAGTATAGGGTAGTTGCATTAGATAAAATACTAATTCTCTTTTTTTTTTTTTTGTATATTAGATTGGCTCGGTAATAGAGAAGGTGGTGGTGTGTCATGGTGTCCTTACAATTCATGGCAGCGTATTTATTCCTATGATCTAACAGCAGGCGTTAACAAATCTCATAAGGGTAAAATTCTTGGTGGTGAACTTGCAATTTGGGGTGAACAAGCAGGTCCTACCGTGATTGATGGCCTTATGTGGCCACGATCTGCCGCCGCCGCAGAGCTTTATTGGTCTGGTTCTTATGACACAAAGGGTAACAAGCGTACTGTAAAGAGTGTCTCTGAACGGTTTTACGATTGGGTATATCGATTGCAAGCTCGTGGTATCAATGCCGAGCCTACCCAGCCAAAATATTGTGTACAACATCCCGGAGCTTGTAACGTTACTCCCTAAACTTCATTATTTAAAACTCTTTAGCACGTTTTTTCTACGCTTGAACAAATAAAAATAACTATTTCTAAAAAGCCAATTAGTTTTTATTATTGTTTATTCATTGACGATGAGCTATGTAAAATTTTCTATAGATGCAAAAACGGTTTTAGGGTTGATTTATTTGTTAGATATGCTTTTGTCTTCTTCTATTTCGTACTTGATATAGTCCTTTTGTTGATGGCGATTATTAAACTTGGTCGATTTATTCGCTTTGTAAGTGTTTTGGATCATATTGTAGAAAAACTTGTAATAAAACATCAAATCATCGTACTGTCCTTCATAAGGTGACTCATATGTCTCTCCAAACTCACGGTATAAGTAATAAATTGCCTCGATAGTTGCCAAATGTTGATCGTCTACGTTCTGAAATCGCCAAAAATGTGTTTTACGTGGTGCAATAGTAACGCATTGCATCTTTTTCAACACTGGGGTATTGTTGGCAATTTGTTTGGCTTGAATCCAGGTACCATCGATCACTGCAATGCGCTCAAAAGAGTCTCTAGGTACATCTTTTAACTGTTTAGCGCCCTAAATATCAGTATTGTTAAAATCTGCAGCAGTATAAAGAAGAAAAAATGATACTTTACGGGCCCAGGGAACAATAAAAGGGTTCTTTCTGGATTTTCGAATTCTGGCACCTTTGGCCACGTATGGATATCTACATCATTTTCTGCAATTATTTTAGCGTGAATTGCTGTTGATTTTCCATCCAGCTCTTTATGATGTTTGATACTTGTAAAAAAAAAAAATTAGGTCAAATTATTTGACAGCCTAACAAAAAGAATAGCTTACACATCTAAATGAACTGGTAGTTTGACGGAGGGTATCTCAGATCTGTCCATGCCGACTATTTGCCAGCATTTGTAACAGAAATATTTAACCGTCTTTTTACATGTTGGACATGGCGATCTTGATTGAATGTCTTTTAATACTTGATCGTTGTTGATTTTAAGCTGATCAAAAGGGTTGCTTACTGAATCGACCTGGTCAATAGAACGCTTTTTGTTTTCTAAGTTATTTTTTTTTTTTTTTAGAGAAAAGTAATTGACTCCTTGCTTTTTGTTTATGCCTTACCCTCTTCACTCATGTTTGTGATTATGTGTTTTCAAGAATAGACTTTTTCCCAAATTTTTATTCTGCAACAAATCATAAAGCAATCCCCCGGTCACAGTTTTTTGAAATAAATTTAACAAGTGTCTAAACTTTCTCTTTGCTTTGACCATTCTTAAATTACGATACATATTAGACAACAATGGCACTTCGATCTTTAATTAGACCTTTAGGAATAAGCCGCACACATGTTGTAATCACTCCTCGCTTATTTCGATCATCCTCTTCTGTTGGTAATTTACTCTATTTTTGACATGTCAAAACTCTATAAATTATGTGACAGTTGTATTGATCTATGTTCTCTAGCTGGTTCATCCACAAATAAAGTTACAACCCCAGAAACAAAAGCCGAAATAAACGAAAATGTAAAGAGTGTTGCTGAAAGTACTGACAAAGTCGTAAAGACAGGTAGTGTTTGAACAGAGAGAATTGGCATCTTTGATAATGGTAACTGACATTGAGGAATTCGATTCATAGAGGATGCTGAAGAAAAGGATGCTCCAAAGAAGAAGGAAAAGATTGAGCATGGATATGTCTACGGTGCTTACCATTGGAACATGGAGAGAGCAAGCGCACTTACTTTGATTCCTCTAGTAAGTACACAGATGGTTTATGGTGCACACCCTGTTGTTGATGGATTGTTGGGAGTTGTTTTACCTTACCATGTTTATATGGGTTTCGATTCTTGCATCACTGATTACATTCCTAAAAGAAAGTACCCCAAACTTCATAAACTAGCAATGTATACTTTAGCGGGCTGCACAGGTTTGACTATGTGGGGTTGTTATGAATTCAATACAAACGATGTTGGTATTACAGAATTCTTACAACGTATTTTCACGGCTTAATAAAACATTTATGAGTCATAAAAGGGCTTCCGAAGGCCATACCCTCTATAAACCCTCTCCTCCCTTCCCTACCACTCTCCTCTCCCCTTCACTCCGATAACTTTAATAATAAACTATCACGAGATTTATGCGATACTACCATTAACGTGCTATCGTCGAATGAGCAAACATCAAAGACGTAGACAGATGTCCTTACTTATTATATGGATGCCAAACACAATGCAATTTCGAACCCTGTATTTTTCTGTGTGACTTCATTCTCCTCCAATAAAATACTGATGACAAATGAACCAAGGATTAAAAAAACTATAAAATTTATCGCGCGGGTTAAATAACGATCTTCTTTTCTTACCTTTCTTTATTTAAATAATATGTCTCATCACCCTTCTTACACTATGGCTGGTTTATGCGTCGCTGGGTACGGTTTAGTTCACTGTATTAACTAATTAAAACTGATTTATTTTGTATAGAGGTATTGCCGGATACGCTAGAACTCGTTCAATCCCTTCTTTAGTAGCTGGTCTTAGCGTTGGCGCACTTTATGGTACTGCTGGTTATATTATTCAACAAAATAAGGACTATGGTCACGAAACTGCTGTTGCTGCCTCTGTCATCTTGGGTGGTGCTATGATTCCCCGTGCTATTAAGACTAGAAAGCCTATCCCCGTTGTTATGTCTCTTGTATCTCTTGCTGCTGGTGGATATTATGTCAAGAAAGTGATCGAATATAGCTAAATTTATAGCACAAATAGTTAACAGAATAAACCCGAATTGATTCGCTTCAAATATATGCAAAAAGGAGTTATTATGTGTAAGGAAAGGATTAAAAAAGACAAGGGTTAGTGAAAAGTTTGTATTCTGCAGAGAATGTTTTGAGATCGATATAAAAAGAAAAAGAGGCTATTATGTAACTCTCGTAAGTAATGCTCTAGAGGGGATATTCAAGACTACTCTTCTTTTATTTTGAACGCCAGAAATGCATAACTCTTGTTAAAATAACTGAAATTCATCTTATTGGGTGTATGCTCTTGTGAAGTCGACCGCTTTACAACACTTGACACATGTCAAACTACACGTCAAATTATAACCGTTTTCTGGTTTTTTTTTAGTGATCGTCTGTCCCAAGTAGTTATGTTGGCTCCGCTGCATATCAATTATTTCGCGGTACAGCTAAAAAGGAAGAGCCTTCGGCTATGTTTTCGAGGCACCACATTCCGCTTTAGCTATTTCCCCATATTCTATAAACTAAAATAATCAAGTTCTTGTCACATAATAAGTTTATCATCAAAGAACAAAGAAACATGTTCCAAAGTTACAATATACTTTAAGGAGAGTATCTACTTTTTAAGGTCAGTGCTATTTCTCAACAAAATAAAAAAAAACCTACTCGAAACGTTTTTTGCCCGTCAATAGACTTTCTCTTGTTCGAAATCCAAGTTTAGAAAAACGAAAAAGATTACAATAGGCATCTGCTAGCTCGGTTTCTGTCTTTTTGCCGGACCGAAACCATGGTACATCGGATTGTTTAACCAACCTCCACAGTGCTTGGGCGTCTATTTGTATTGCTTTGCTCTGTACAGTGTAAACAGGAGCAATTGTGAAAAGGCGATAACCTCTAGGATCAGCATATTTTGCCGGGAAAAATGTTCCGTCTTCAATCCGTGCTTTAACGGTATCAATAAATTGCTAGATGATGGAAATTTGCTGTACAGTGAGTAAGGACAATTTTTTTTCCTGGTGCAAACGTCTCATTCGAGTTAATCGACTGCAGAACTTGTTCTTGTAACGATTGGAACCGCTTTCTGCTCAAAGTTTGAATGAATTGTATTTCTTGAAGTTTTCGATATACATAGCCTTTACTAGCAACTTTTGATGGTCCATTCTCCATAATATAAACTTTCTTGTGTACTTCTTCCGAAAGAAAATAAAACCATTTGAAGAATAAATGAGGTTTTGAGTAGAGCGTATCTGAATCACAATAGAGCGGTTTCGAGTCCCAAGTATCTGGTTGATACTCTGACCACAAGGTAAGTAATTTCTTCGTAGTCTCAATGTTTTCTGGGCTATTTTGAACATTCGATGGCCATGTTGGGCTTGAACCTTGCTTTTTATGATAAATGTAATACGCTAAAGCCTTCCTTGAGGCGACCGGAAGATCTTTGCGGTAATTATCCGAGTTTATATCTGACATTGTGTTCAAGAAGTATATAATTGATCTTCTTTCATGCGTGTCATGTATATAATTTCTGACCAAGGTTTCGTATTGCTTAGCCGCAATATTCAGGAGGCTGGAATACCCAACCCCTTTAATTTTTTCACGATTCAACGATGTCAGATCGCAAAAGTCATTAAAGTATTCATTCAAGTATTTTGGCACTTTTTTACCATTACCAGTGATGAGGGCGAACATAGAAGCGAATAGATTTTGCTCTATTACAGGTATCGCCTGGCCATTACCGAGCAGCTTTAGAAAGACAAAGTTTACAAACAGAGAACCAACATAAATAATCCTATTCGTATATTCCACTACTTGTGCCAGGTTTTTTGCGAATAATTCATTCTTGCAAGTGTTTTTAAGTAAAGTTTTGATCGCAAATTGTTTTGTGAACTCATCCAATTCAAACTTGGTCTCTTTCTTCTTTTTATTTGGGTATAAATTGCTCGTGGACCGTGCATGGGTATCTTGTTTACAGAAGGGGCACATCTTTGGTTTGTCCGATTTTTGTTGCAGCCTGAATTCTTGTAAGGCACGACTCTTTTCAATTTTCTTTTGAATTTTCTTTGATGTGATAAGCGTGGTACTGGAAGAAGATGCCGTATCATTAGATGAATTGGTGCCGGTATGAGATGAACCAATATGAGTCGGATTAAGGTCAGTAGAAGCAATACGAATAGAAGCAATATTAGTAGAGTCAGTATGAATGGAAGTAATATGATGAGAAGGAGTAAATGTTGTCAAAGTAGATATTTCTTGGTCTACACCTAAACAATGTGAGAAACACACACTCTTTTATAATGTACGCGTTTGATACTTACTCCTTAAAAACTTTTTTTCTGGCCCATCGGATTGTTCGTCTTTGTTTTTGCGTTTCATAACTTTTATCAATGTAGAAGAAAAAAGAAATGTTGAAAGACACGTATACCCTTAGGTCTTCTTTTAGAAATTCGACGAACCAATGGAGTTTTAGATCAAACTATATAGATTGACTGATTGACAACATTTAAAAAATTCACTATTGACTATCTCCATCACCTAATTTATCTTGAAGAATAAGCTTATCTCCTATTAAGCATCTAAAAAAAAAAACAATGTATTATGCATTATACTGTTTGAATAGAAGCTTTTGTAATTGACCAAGGTTATTGGAAGTTACTCACTTTTTCATTTCGTTCTGTTTTATTCATCATATGTATATATTTCAACTGTAGGTCAGAGTTTGGATCCCACTATTAGTTGGAGCATGTATGAAACAGCATATGAGTATTTACTAATTTTGCTTCTGATAATCCACGAATCAAGCTTAATAATTTACAATGATGATAATATCCCTCCTTTTCATCAGGAAGCAATTTTATATTTTTTTCTACAATAGGTAAGATAATAGTCCAATAATTAACTCTGATTCGTCTAAAATAATTTTCTTTTTTTTTCTGAAAATATTTTATTATTTTCCAAAATAGGCAAGCTAATTGTTTAAAAATTAATTTCAATTCGTCCAGAAAAAAATTAACATCGTCTGAATTTAAAGTAGAAATACTGTATTCTGGAGAAAAATCTGAAATCAAGAGATCCTTCCTTTACATAGCAACGTCGAACAATGGTATGAACAACAGAACAACTTCAAGTGCCTAATCTACTGTGATGATATCCGTTCATAAGCTTATACAAGCTAAATGGATGGATGCATGGATGGATTGAAAAACATAAGAGGCATTCTTGTTGTGCGATTTAATTATACAAGTACCCAATGTACTCACCATTTGATTCAATTTTAGCCTTTCGTCAAGCAACAAAAGAACAAGGCTTACTTCAAGCGTTATCAAGTCAAGTACCGTAGAAGAAGAGGTAAATTGACAAACTAATGAGAAAATGTTTTTGGAAAATGTTCTAATGTCTTTTTTCTTTAGAGGGTAAGACCGACTACTATGCTCGTAAGAGACTCGTCGTTCAAGCCAAGAACAAGTACAACTCCCCCAAGTACAGATTGGTTGTTCGTTTCACCAACAAAGACATTATCTGTCAAATCATCTATGCTAAGCTCCAAGGTGATTTCGTTCTCTCTGCTGCTTATGCTCACGAACTTCCCCGTTACGGTGTCAAGGGTGGTTTGACCAACTGGGCTGCTGCCTATGCTACCGGTCT